>JABUQX010024468.1:7500-12500 GCA_015478945.1 Trachelipus rathkii | reverse complement strand
TAGGGACGGTAGTTTGATTTCTTTTTGACTTGTGTCATATTCTTCTACTTCTTTCCTGTTTCTTCATGTCACGCACCTTACCTCCAGTCTTGGGGAAAAAGGAAGCGATGATGATGATTATAGAGTATAGAGTATATATATATATATATATATATATATGTTATATATATATATATATATATATATATATATATATATATATATATATATATATATATAGTATATATATATATATATGTATATATATAATATTATTGTTATTATATATATAATATTATATATATATATATTACATATACATATATTTATATATATAAAGATATATATATATATATATATATATATATATATATATATATATATATATATATATATATATAGAGTATATGACTACAATCTACGAAGTTACCCGCATGATATCTCGAAAACTAAGATAGGTACAAGAAAAATGATAACATATATGGAATCAGCATATAAATTTGTATGGAAAATGCAAAAAAAAAATTACTTTTTTATTTTTTTTCTATCTCCAAAACTACGATAGGTAGGAAGAAAACTAATAACATATATGGAATCAGCGTATAAAATTCTTTTTAGGGGCTCGAGCCGACGGTGGGCCAGGAGGGGGGACGTTTTCCATACCCTGTAGGAGGGCGCGGAGGAACCCCCGCGACACCCAAACACCAACAGCGGGGGTTCCGGAGACCCTCCCCTGGAGGGGGGAAATAGTCCTACCCCGTCGTCCCCCAGGAGGCCGAGAGACCCCAACTCTTTGCATCTTTGCGGTTTACCCTGGGGTTTTTAGTTAAAAAAATCTTTTTAATACATATTTCATACGCTGATTCTAAATATGTTAGTTTTCTTGTACCTATCGTGGTTTTGGAGATATAAAAAATAAAAATAAAAAGTAAAAATTTTTTTTTGCATTTTCCATACAAATTTCATACGCCGATTCCATATGTTATCAGTTTTCTTGTACCTATCTTAGTTTCCTCTAGATATCATGCGGGTAACTTTAGTTTCACCATATATATATATATATATATATATATATATATATATATATATATATATATATATATATATATATATATATATATATATATATATATAAAGATATAGTTATTATATATATATATATATATATATATATATATATATATATATATATATATATATATATATATATATATATATATATATATATATATATATATATATATATATATATATACAAACACACCACAACATACAAACATTTTAATTCAAATAAAAGAACACCCTAATATCTGTAAAATCTTTCAAAGTACCAAAAATCATTTAAAAATTCTTTACAAACCCCCATCCTTTATCCCTCCCCTTTATAGGTTCATACTCCCTCGCCCCCACTTTCCCTTTCGAAAAGTGGTAGATGATAAAAAATATTTTTCCAGTGTTTATTATTCATAGTTTTTGTCGTTGCTTTGGGGAGATCCTTTTCGTAAAGAAGTGATTCATCATTACCCGTTTATCTTTCTTCAGGCTTCTTTTTTTTTATTTTTCTTAAGAGTATTTTTTTTCTTCCCTTTTTCAAGAAGTAAATTTTTTAATATATATATATTATATATATATATATATATATAGATATATATATATATATATATATATATATATATATATATATATATATATATATATATATATATATATATATATATATATATATATATATATATATATATATATATATATATATATATATATATATATATATATATATATATATATATATAAATATATATATATATATATATATATATATATATATATATATATATATATATATATATATATAGGTCGTTTAGTATATCCGTCATATGTATCTTAAAAACTATTAATGCTACAGTAAAACGGAATACATTGGAATGCTGGTCCAATTTTAGTACGGAAATGTAATAAAAAAAAAAATAAAAAAAAAAAAAAAATAATAAAAAAAATAAAAAAATATATATCTCAAAAAACTACAATAGCTACAGCGAAAAGGAATATACTTTGGAATCCTGGTAAAATTTCACATAGGAAAATGTAAAAATAAAAATAAAATAAATTACGTTAATAATTATAGTAATATGATTAAAAGGCCTATTTAGAGACCTTATAATTTCTCGTTAAAATAAATAGTTCTGTTAAAATAAATAGACTTTCTATTAAATTTTGCTTTTCACTAAAGAATACCTAAAGGGCATACCGCCCCGAGTCGGTCTCGGTCTGGGAACTACGGGTAGGACTAATTCCCCTCTCTGGGGAGGGTCTCCGGAACCCCTGCCTTTTGGTATTTGGGTGTCGCGGTTGTTCCTCCGCCCCTCCCCTTGGAAACGTCCCCCCCTGTGTTCCCGTCGGCTCGAGCCCCTAGTGTGCCGTATAAAGCATTTTTTTCTATGTGAAATTTTGCCAGGATTCCAAAATGTATTCCTTTCGCTGTAGCTATTGTAGTTTTTGATATATATATATATATATATATATATATAGGTATAGTGTATATATATATATATATATATATATTATTGTTATTATATATATATACATACATATATATACATATTTTATTACTCTTCCGCACCAAAAATTGACCAGCATCCCAATCAATGTATCTGGTTTCCACTGTAGCATTAATAGCCTTTTAAGTATACATATGACGGATATACTAAATCAACAATATATATATATATATATTATATATATATTATTATATATATATGTTATATATATATATATATATATATATATATAGAGAGTTATATATATATATAGATTTAAAAAATTTAGTTGTTTTAATTTATATATATAAATATATTATTATTATTATATTATTATTATATATATATTTATATATATATATATATATATATATAGTAAATTATATATATATATATATATATATATATATATATATATATATATATATATATATATATATATATATATATATATATATATATATATATATATTTTTTTTTATAGTTATATATATATATATATATATATATATATATATATATATATATATATATATATATATATATATATATATATATATATATATATATATATATATATATATATATATATATGTGGATTTTTATCTGCCTCCACCTCCATATACATATCGATTGCATGGATCCGAACACATTTCCTAAAAGTCAAATAAAACTGTAATTAAAATTTTAAAAAATTTAATAAAAAAAGTAAAAAGAAATTGATATTTTTTGGGGGGCTTCACACCTAAGCTAACAAACAAAGAGACATTGTTTAAAAATAAATTAAATTTTTTTTTTTAAAGTTTGTAATTATGAATGTACACGTATGTACTTTTTTTTAATTAAACAAATACCATAGAGTGGTATTCATGATTATGTACCTAAAGTTTGTAATTATGAATGTAGACGCCATGACACTTTTTTTTTTAATTAAACAATACCATAGATTGGGATACATGATGCCGCGAATGCACTGCAGACCGCACGCGGGCTACCGCGTGCTCCCAGCAAAACCGTTGCCTAAAATTAATATTAATTCTTTTTTTCTGTTTTTTATTTTAAAAAAAAAGTAAAAAATAAAATTTCAAAACACCATTTTTACTTAACTCTTCCCCTACTTTAACATACGCTCTAGATTCCTAACCTCATTTTTATATTTATAATTCTATTTATAAATTTATTATATATATATATATATATATTGTTATTATATATTATATTATATATTATATATATATATATATATATATATAGTTATTATATAGTTATATATATATATGTTATTATATTAGTATATATATATATATATATTATTGTTATATATATGTATATATATATATATATATATATATATATATATATATATATATATATATATTATTATATTGTTATATTATAGCAAAGAGTTATATATATATATAGTTATACATATATATATATATGTTATATATATATATATATATATCTTTATATATATATATATATATATATATAGTGAATATATATATATATATATATATATATATATATATATATATATATATATATATATATATATATATATATATATAACACAAAACACACCACAACATACAAACATTTTTAATTCAAATAAACTACACCCTTTAATATCTGTAAAATCTTTCAAAGTACCAAAATCATTTGTGGGCCTTACAAACCCCCATCCTTTATCCTCCCTTTATAGGTCTCATACTCCCCGCCCCCACTTTCCTTTCGAAAAGTGGGAGATGATAAAAATATTTTTCCAGTGTTTATTATTCATAGTTTTTGTCGTTGCTTTGGGGAGATCAGAGGGTGGTTATGGTGGTTTGATTTATTGATTTGCTGCTTTAAGGTATGTAAAACGTAAATTTTTACGTTATAAACATGAAAAAATAAATTTTTTAGTAAAAACAAAAATAAATTATATATATATATATATATATTTATATATATATATATATATATATATATATATATATATATATATATATATATATATATATATATATATATATATATATAAGTATATATGTATATATATATTTACATATATATATATATATATATATATATATATATATATATTATATATATATATATGTTATATATATATATATATAAAGATATATATATATATATATATATATATTTATATATATATATATATATATATATATATATATATATATATATATATATATACATATATATATATATATATATATATATATATATATATATATATTCAGTAAGAGTATGTTTTTATTGAAATGTTCCCACACAAAACATAACCCGCGAAATATTGTAGCGTTCGCGCGTGCGGTAATATTATTGAGAGCCTGCGTCGCGTTCGCGTTGGGTGAACCCGAGTCTTTTGAACCCGAAGTCTTTTGAGCTGTCGACGCGGGCGGTGCAGTACACTTGGCAAGTGTACTTAAGTACACTTGAAAAGTGTACTTAACGAGTAACGGCACTCCTGAA
>JABUQX010024467.1:17500-25167 GCA_015478945.1 Trachelipus rathkii | reverse complement strand
TCTATGTACGCCCATAGCTTAGAATTTTACTCTTAAGAACAGAGTAGGAAGGAAAATTTCCAAATGAATTTAATTATTATAATTGTTATTACTAAAGTAGTTGCTTTTCTTTAAATTTATTTTATAAATCAGTTTCTTTTTTCACTTTCAAATAAAATTGTAATAATTTATTTAAATTTAAAATTTAAATTATTTTTATTTTAAAAAGACTCAAAAATATTGGATAGGAGCTACCTACCCTGCCTGGGAGTTCCGTTTAGACTGCGAGACTTTTTTTTTCCTCTTCTCAGTTACTTCAAGCTTTACAAGGGCCTCATCCGCCCTGGTATGGAGAGTACTGCTCTCATATCCGGGGGGGCTCTTGGTTTCACCCGGCTTTGGACAGGGTCGAGTCAAAAGCCAAAAGGCTTATAAACTGTCCTGTACTTTCCAGTTCACTTGACCCTCTATCTTTGCGGCGCGATGTTGGAGCTTTATCTCTTTTCTATAGGTACCACAGCGGCAGGTGTTCGAAGGGAACTTACCACTCGCGTACCCCCACCTTTACGACCCCTCGTTAGCAAAAGGGTTGCTGTGTCTTGCGCACGAGTTTGTGTGGATTCTTTTGGTAACTCCAGGCTAGATTTCGCTGCGGTGCTTCCTTCTTTCCTGCCCCCTCTGTTCTGTGGAATTCTCTTTCCATCTTCTGTGTTTCCTGCTAAATTTAATCTCCTCACTTTAAAGCCTGCGTCTGTGCTCATCTGCGTAATTTGCGCTAGCGAATGAAATTTTGGCGTGCAACACCCCCTCGATGAGGGCTCTGCCGTATAGTGGTGAAACTGTAAAAAAAAAAAAAAAAAAAAAAAAAAAAAAAAAACTACGTGTTTGCGTGCTGTGTATTGACCCTGTTAATATATATTTGATATATATATATATATATAATATATATATATATATAATATATATTTTATATATATATTATATATATATATATATATATAATATATATATATATATTATATATATATATATTATATATTATAGACGAAGAAAAATTTTCACTCGGCGACAGGGAATCGTCTTCGTCTTATTATTGCATTAATTTGTCGCAACTGTTGTTGTGCCTGTTGGCGTTGCATTGACTCTTGGTTGGTTGCTCTTGTACCCAGAGCACCCCAGCGGAATTGCATGCTGGTCCAGTAGGGTTCTGCACCCTTCTATGGATTTTAATAAGTTCCGGTTTTCAAAGCAGGATATCGAAGCAGGGATACTTGAAACTAGTCGAGATCCCTCTTTTTTTGAGGATGGGCGGATCGTCTAAGTGTTTAGAACTCTGTGGTTTGTCCAACGGTGACGCTGTTGGTGATGGTTTCGAGTCCTGTCACGAGTGAATTTTTTTCTTCGTCTTATTATTGCATTAATTTGTCGCAACTGTTGTTGTGCCCATGTCGGCGTTCTTTGACTTTGGTTGGTTGCTTCTTGTAACTCAGGAGCACCCCAGCGGAATGCCATGTTGCCCCAGTAGGGGTTCTGAGACCTCTATGGATTAGTATAAGATATATAATAATATTATATATATATTATTATATTATATATATATATATATATATATATATTATATATATATATATATTATATATATTATATATATATGTCATAACCATTCTTAAACACTCGTGATTTGCTTCACCCCTAGTGTTTTGCTTTAAATACGTCAATTTATATGCTATAGTGATATCTGAGTAACTCTGGCTCTAATCCTACATTTAGTTTTTAAATTATATTAATACTTTCTCACCTGTAGTTCAAACTTTATTAAAGACATCTTTTTGCACTTTAATCTGTCTAGCGTAAGAACTCAGAGTAGTTTCCACGCTAACTACCCTGGGAATGACTAAAACTTTTACACTAAGAACGCTACGGTGACTTCCGAAAAGATGGGAAGGTTGCTGCTATCGTCGATGAGATGAGCAGGTTCATTCTGTCTTAAAAAAAATTTTCCTCCTCTAAATTTATTGTTCGGTTAAATTTGTTATATCATAGCCTATGTAACCCTAAGTATTCTATAGCCTGATATTAATTATAGCCTATGTAATCGAGTTTTGAAATGCTGCTCAGAAGGCATACAACTCGTTGTTTCAAGAGGTATGCTTCAGAGCTGGGCCAGTTTTCTTTTGGTTCTCTTTACCACAGTTATCATAATGTTAATAAATTTTCTGTGTTTGAAGAGTGTGAATATATGGAAAAAACAAATATCAATATTATAGGCACCAATTGCAACTATTACTGCCATATATTATAAACATTTTTCATGCTGTACAATAACTAATTTTGTAAATCACAAGAATGAAGTTAAAATTATTGTAACAGTACGATTCCAGCGACTTTTTTTTTTTTTTTTTAGAGAAAAGGTGCAAAAATAATATATTTTTTTTTTATATTAATATAATATATATATATCTCACTATATTATATATATATTATATATATATATATATATATTATATATTATTATATATATATTATATAATATATACATAATATATATATATAAATATATAGATATATTATATATATATATATATATATATATATAATATTATATATATTACATATATATATATATATATATATATTTATATATATATATATATAATAATATTATATATATTATATATATATATATATATATATATATATAGTATATATATATATATATATAATATATATATATATATATATATATAATATAATATATAATTTATATCGGGAGTTTTTAAATATTCGCATTGACTTTTGCAAATATTAAAAATAAATTATTTGCATTCGCACGCGGACACTCGGAATGTGAATAGAAATTGTTCTGATGGGACTTGTTAGAAAATTTAGCAACTTTTGTGAGAAATTGATTAGAATGAGTTGACTAATGCCGTTTCAAGGTAGTGACAGTAATTTGAGTCACAATCGAAATCTAGCAATATAAATTATTGGTAGGCTCGTACTTGTGAGTATATTCGTTCGAAATCAACTGATGAAGCAATTCCGTTATGACATCCTTATCCAGTGTGGTTTGGGATTACTTCGATATTGTTTTCCATGACATCACAAACTGTACACTTTGCAATCGTAATTATTCTCGGAATGGAAGAATGATATCTGGGTTAAGAACTATCTAAGCAGCAAACACAAGGAAAATGTGGAAAGGAAAATGGGTAAAAGAGTAAAAGGATCTCCAATTCCAAAGTTAAAGAACGAAGCAATTAGGTCTTGAAAAACTAATTTAAAATACAAATTTATGGCACACTGAAACGAAAAATCATAAAGGATGGATATAGTAAATTTACAGAAGTTATAGTAATGGACGATCTTCTGTTTCGTCACGTTGAAATTTTTGACTTTGTACGGCTAACGAAAGTATCGGTCTCTTCAACACACTACTCAAAAAAAAAAAATACTATTGATCAACTCAAAAAAAATGTATGACAGTGTTAAAACTAAAGTTTCGGAATTAATAACCTCTATCAAACAATCACCCAAGTTAGCTTTCTCCTCCGACGAATGGTCAGATACTCAATCAGCAGTTTTCTTTGTTTTCTCTGAGTAGTCATGCCGTTGACAATTATTTCAAAGGCCAAATTTTGTGTCGTGCTCTGAACCTCTCACTGAACGTCATACAGGTGAATATCTCAATGGCGTATTTAATGGAATGTTGACGAAATGGAACCTATCCCCAAATGATGTTCATTGTGTCATGAGAGATTCTGGTGACAATATAAAGAAAATTTTCTTTTTTGAGTGAAAAACACAAACTCCGTCAGCCACCAACATTAGAATGTTGTGACTTCTCAAACAACAGTCAGCAAAGTTCTCTCAAAATATAGGTCAATTGCGGCACACTTTAATCATTCGACTAAGGCTCAGTAAGAACTAAAGAAAATACAGGCCAGAATTAAAGTACGCTAACTTTCAGTAATACATGACGTTACTCTGTAAATTATGTTAAGGTTGCAAGAACTTAATGAATCTCTCTGCCAGTACGGTAGCTCTGATGATAAAATAAATGTCTTCCCATCCCATGACAATTCTATTCTAACCAATTGTATCATTGTACTCCAATCATTTGAAGATATCATTATGATAATCAGCAAACACTAGTTTGTCATCCTCTCGTAATAACTCTGAAGAGAGTATTAATATCCTCAGACAATGACAGTCAAGGAATAAAAATGATGAGAGAGACGATATTGATATCTTTTCTCCTTTAAATTTATGGTTCGGTTACAATTGTTATTGTACCATTAATGATGGAGAAAATTAACATCTTAAATGGAAAACTATCTGTTTACCTATCACTTGTTAATTCTGATAAACCTTGGAACATGAATTTCAGACGTGCTAAGCGTGTTTGCGCAAAACATAAATGATCCTACACCGTTAGTTTTCTTGCTTCAAAAAAAAAAAATCTTATGTAAACCAGCATTTCATACTCTTATTTACTCTGATGAATCTGTAGCTAATACACCTACTGAAGGGGCATATATATATATATATATATATATATATATATATATATATATATATAATATATATATATATATATATATATATATATATATATATATATATATATATATATATATATATATATATATATATATATATATATATATATTTTACATGATACTACCACTCACGAGCAGGGCCCTTTTCAAAAAGAGGGGGAAAAAAAATTAAAAAAAATAAAAGAAAAATTTACAAAAAGAAAACAAAAATTAAAATAAAAATGGAAAGTAAACCCACCCTGTCCCTTGCCTAACGCAATTTCCTCAGGTGGGCGAAGACGTGGGACTTAAATAGAGGAAGATTGAATATTGCAGAGAAAATAGAAGAAGGCAAGGAGTTTCACAAAACAGATGTGGCTGGAAAAGAAGGAGGTACCAAAACGAGTAACCTTGAGTCTCCAATATTCACACAATTTTCATGAGAGAACAAGGCCCCTCTTGTGTTACGAGGGCGACGCAGTGGTGGAGGAATGCGAGATGTCAATTCTCGCGAGCACCTGCCGTTGTAATACCTATAGAAAAAAGATAGGGCACCTACGTCACGACGCAGAGAAAGAGGGTCAAGGGAGTCAGAGAGTATGGGACAGTTTATAAGCCTCTTAGCCTTAGCTTCAACTCTATCCAAAAGGAGGGTGGAACCGGATCCACCCCAAATGTGGGAGCAGTATTCCATACAGGGGCGAATAAGACCTTTATATAACTGGAGTATCTGAGCAGAAGAAAAAAATCAACCAATGCTGACCAGAATTCCCAGCTTTTTTGAGGCCATTTTAGCAACCGATGTGATGTGAGGTCTCAAAGACAATTCACTATTTATGTTTAGTCCTAGAATGTTTATGTTGTTTACGGGTAAGACATTAGAGCCGTCAAAGGGAACAGGAAAGTTGAGGTTTTTAGAAAGGGAGATATGAAGAAATTGAGTTTTCAAAGAGTTGAACTTCACAAGATTAGCGGTTACCCCCACTGAGAAATCCGACCAAATCGGCAAGAAATTGAATCAGAAAAGCTGTAACGAGAGGAAACTCTAGATACAACGAGGAGCACAATTGAATGAGTGGTAGAATGGAAGTGAGTCATTCGGCATAGAGTGAACAGAGTTAAGAAGTTGCAGCTAAGAAGATCGTTTGATGGAAAGTAGGAATAAAAGTTGGAGGATAAACAGAACCCTGAGGAACATCACAATTAATAAGAAAGGTGGAAGAGTTTGCTCCATCAACAAGAGCTGAAATGGAACGATCTGAAAGAAAACTAGACAAGAGTAAGCAAAGCGAAGGAGGAAATCCAAAGGAAGGTAGCTTAGAGAGTAGCGACGCATGCCATACCCTGTCAAAAGCTTTAGATATGTCAAGCGCTACACAAGACTCCCCATGGTCCTTAAGGGCAGAAGACCATTCGAGCAGTTAGATCTGAACATCGAAAACCATACAGACAAGTCTGCAAGAATGGAATGAGATTCTATATGATCGAGCCATAGAGTTAAGGAGATGTTTCAAAAGATTTTAGCAATAGAATACAAATTAAGGGCAATAGGTCGAAAGTTAGAGGATCAGAGCGGCTTCCTTTTTTTGGGGATTGGGTGAATAAAAGCACGCTTCCAGCATTGAGTAAAAGTATTAGTATCGAGGCACAGGGAGTAGAGTTGAACGAGGACAGGCGCCAGCTCAGAAGCACACTCCCTCAAAACACGAGGCGGAATGCCATCTGGGCCACTGGCCTTCCGGACGTTCATAGATCTCAGTATCTCATGTACCCGATCATGAGTAATGACAGGTAGAGACATTGGACACCTGAGAGGGGATGGAGCAGGAGGAGGGAGCCGGAATCGTCCAGGGTGGAATTAGATAAAAAAAGAAGACCAAAGAGATTAGCCTTTTCAGAAGGAGTGTTAGCAACAGAACTATCAGAACGGATAAGAGGGGGAAAGGCAGATTTACAGAAGTTATTGGAGATGTTTTTGGCAAAAGGCCAGAAATTTTTATCAGAAGGAGAATCAAGAAGGGCAGCACACTTCCTTTTAGTGTAAGAACGCTTGGCCAGTCGAATAATATCCCTGCATCGATTCCGGGCAGAGCGAAAATTAGTTAGAGAATTAGGAGAACGAGAGTTCTTCCAAGCCCTATACTCAATGTCACGCTCCTGAATGGCACGAGAACAAGAGCCATCGAACCATGGATTATGAGGAGAAAATGATTTAGTGGAAGATGGAATGAACCTGTTCATCCCATCCGTGATCACGGCGCCTACTTTTTCAGCAGAAGCAGAGGCGTTCTCCGGAACAAAACATGATTCATTCCAGTGATAGTTTGCAAAAAAGCGACGCAATGCATCCCAATTAGCCCGATTAAAGTGCCAGAAAATTCTGTTATTTTTATATTATATATATTATATATATATATATATATATAATTATATATATATATATATATTATATATATATATATATATATATATATATATATATATATATATAATATATATATATTATATATATTATATATATATATATATATATATATTATATATATATATATATAATAATATATATATATATAATATTATATATATATATATATATTATCCAAAACCTTTAAAAATTTATTTATTTTTCGAAATTTGTTGGGGAACTGGTGCGGTGCGGTTTGCGTTTCCAAAGGCCCGCACCCACGCCTCCACACCGCCACGCACCGTTAATTTTCCCGTGCCTCGCCACCGCCACCGCCACTTTTATTTTTCTTCCGCACCGCACACGCACCGCACCAGCGATCGCTGAAATTTTGATGCGCACCCCCACACCGCACCGCACCGCACCGCACCAAAATGAGCGCACACCGACCGCACCCGCCACCGCGGTGCGTCGGCCAAACCTAATGATATATATAGTATTATATATAATATATAGTATATATATATATATATATATTATATATATATATATATTATATATATTATATAATATATGTATTATATATATTATATTACAGTTTGTCATCCACCACTACGGGCAGGAGCCCTATTCAGGGAGGGTGTGTTGCACGCTAAAATTTCATCCGCTAGCCGTAAAATTACGCAGAGTGAGCACAGACGAGGCTTAAAGTGAGGGAGAATTAAATTCAGCAGGGAAACACA
>JABUQX010024467.1:0-12500 GCA_015478945.1 Trachelipus rathkii | reverse complement strand
TTATAATGACCATGGATAGAGTTAGGTAATAATAAAATAATAATAATAAAAATAATAATAATTAATAAATAAATAATTAAAAATATAATATAATAAATTAATAATAAAAAATAAATAATTAAATTAAATAATAACTATAATAATAAAATAAAAATAATTAAATAATAACTAATAAAAAGTAATAATAATAATAGCTATAGTTTACAAAAAACCAGATTAAACTAAAACTTAAAAATGTATCTTTACCATAAAATTCTCCATTTAATCAGTTAGACAAGCCTCAAAATGAAGTAGGACTAGAATAAGCTATTTATTTTAACACCTACCACCAGCCACTAGCAGGGCTCTCTCCAAAGGGAAGGTTGTCATATAATAGAATATAATAAAAATATATTAGGACAAAATAAAATAATGGAAGAAAGTAACCCACCCAGTCCCTTGATCTTAACGCAAATATCCTCAGAAATGGGCTAGACAAGACTCAATAATAATATCAGGAAGAATAGAAACTGCAAGGAAAATAGATAAGACAAAAGGAGTCCACTCAAAATCATAGCTGCTGATAGAAGGATGCACACAACGAGTAATCCTTAAGTCTCCAACTAATTCACACAACTATTCCATCGATGAGAGCTAAGCACTCTTGTGTTACGAGGGTGACGCATTCGGTGAGGAACTGCGAGCGGTATATTCTCTCGACACCTCGCCGTGTGTGGATATTATAATTACCTATAGCGAAGAGGATAGACCTGCCACATGTCACGTCGCCGAAGAGAGGATCGCGGAATCAGAAGAGTACGTTGCGATTAAAACGTATAATCTATTAGCCTTAGCAAAAACGCTATCCAAAAGAGAGAGTGGACCAGACCACCTCAAAGTGTGAAACAGATATTCATACAGGACCGACAATACAAAAAGCGATCAATAACAAATTAAAGGTATACAAGCGATAAGTCTAAAATCCTCATTATCTTTATATTTTTCTTTCTTTCTAGTTTATTCTTTAATATGGATGTAGTTAGAAAGATAATTGGGAGTGGGTGTTAGAAAGTTTTAAAATTTTTAAGGTTCAAAATAATTGTAATGAGAGGGATTTCGTAAAAGAGAAAGGGGGTTGGGCGGCTTAAGAGAGGCGGGGGGTTTATAAAAGAGTTAATAGTTATCTATAGTTATAGTAGAAGCACATGTGATTCCTCGAAAGGTTCAAGAGAGTAAAATTAAAAATGTTTACAAATATAATTAAAAGCAGACCCTGCATAACCTTAATATAATATATTAATAATATATATATATGATTATATATGATTACTATATATATATAATATATATAATTCTTATATGATAATATAATATATATATATATATAATATATATATATATATATATATATTTATATGATATATAAATATATCATATGTGTGTGTGTGTGTGGTGTTGTGTAGCGGTGCTGTAGTGTATGTGTAATGAGGATATACGCAATCCTCGAAAAAATAAGTATCGGTTTGCTGAAGCCTATCCTTATTATGATTCATAAATATTAAATCTTAATATATCTAAATGCTTAAGAGTTTAAATATTGAAATATGGTGTTAAGATTACATATAAATTTTATTGAATAAAAATAGTTTTGAGACATCATCAAATTCACACTTGTATTGAGGAGATAGTAACAGAATAGTAATTAGTAACAGAGATTACTATTTTTCAAAAGATACTAAAGGATAGGTGTATCAGAAGTGGTAATAAATATAATTTAACTAACGTATCCATTTTTACCACAATCTCCAGTGACTTTCGTAACTATCTCAACATTTTTCTTAGAAAACCACCAGAGCAAAGCTTCAAACAATTTCATAGTTAAAGTGATTGGTTAACAATATGTTGTCCCATTCAGCGTGATTAGAATAGTTCAATACATTTCATTTGAAGGAGAGCTTGATTTTGTAAGCAAGTTTAGTTCCGAAACTAAATCAAAACCTACTTACTGATTTTTTTATTATATATATATATATGATATACTAATAGTATTATATATCTATATATATAATATATATTATATATATATATATATATTATAATAATATATATATTATAATATATATATATAGAATATATACATATATATAGTATATTACTATATATATATATAATTATATAATATATATATATATATATATTAGATATATATATATATATATATAATAATATATAATATAATATTATATATTTATATAATATATATATATAATATAAAATATAAAGTATAGTATATATATAATATATATATATATATATATATATATATATATATATATATATATATATATATATATATAATAACTATATATATATATATATAATATATATATATTGATAATATAATCTGCAATTGGACGCAGCGTCTATATTTAAAGATAATTGTTTATCCCCTGGATATAATTAAATGATTTAAATATCAGATAAAAAATACTTTTATTTAATGAAAATACTGCACTGTTATATATGAATACAGAAATTTAATATAATTTTTTTCCACAATTTTACTGTTATTTTTAGTTGCAGAAGATTCGAGCTTTCGTTCCCGTGAAGCGGGCAACAATCGTCAGGAAAACTGTCGTGAGCGGAATAGAAAATTGCTAATGATTGAGCTCTAGATATTCCTGGGCAACCTGGGTGTAAATTGGAAGGAACAGAAATAATAAAATTTAGATGAGTTGGACGGGTAATTTTTAAAGTTTAGTAAGATTTAGGTATTAAATTATGATTAGTAATGTTCGTCTTGATGGACACCAGCTAAAGATTGTTATTTTGGGTTGGTTTATTTTATTCAAAAAGGGATGTCGCTCTGGGCTGTTACCAAAATTATGATCTGATATTATAATCAGAAGAATTGTATCATGTTATGAGTGATTATGTTTTTCTCCTATGAATAATCGTTAATGAGGAAGAAAGTGCATCATCTTTTAAATCCTGTTTATGTTGAGTGGTACAGTCATAATGTAAATTGTAGTTTCACCAAATAGTGTTTATTGCAATTGAGGCATGGATATTTTGTAAATCCGGAATTTAGAATGAGAATAATCAATCTTTAGCCGTTAAGTGCGTGATTTGAGAGTTATTAAGGTTAGATTAGTAGTTTTGTATGAATTAGGTATAATATTTTTTAAAGTAATTGTGTGGTTTACGTTGGGTATGGTAATAATTTATGTAACTTTTGGCACTTTATATGACTAAAATGCTGATTCTTCTAAAGATAATGCACTTTATAAATATAAATTAACACTGTGTTCTCGACACTTTATGTAAACAAACTAATATTATTTTTTTCTGTTTCTAGGTATATGGTGTCGCATATTCTGAGAGCTCTTAAAAATAAATTGGAAAGGGTGGCTATTTTGGTGGATGTTTCGTGATCTCAAAAGCAATGTATGTCTGAATCTGAAGCTGTTGGTTTTCTATGTATGGTAAGTGGGAAAGTTGTTTTGGGACCATGATGATCGAAAAGAAAGAAATGAGATATATTAATTAAATTGTTAGAAATGTGCTTCTCTACTTGATATCATATAATATATATTGTTAATAAAATTTAAAATTGATTTGTATTATTTTCTTTCGGTATTAAGGCCAAAAAACGTCGTCCTACGTATCTAAACTCATGTAGATCTATTTGATTTTTATTATTAATCAATAAAATAACAATATTGATCAATATCTAACTCCATGTATATGTTACTTAATGTGGGGGAGAGGGGGGATCCCAGCTGAGACCTACTTTATTGGTTTAATATTAATTTGATTTATGATTTTGAAATAAAGCATTTTCAAATAATAGATATAATGAAGACTTGTACTGTGGGAAATAGGTAATCGTGAAAGACAATATAATATGTGTATGACATAGGATTTTCCTAGGAGTAGTAATGTTGTCATTTATGGAGGACAATTGATTGAATAGGGAAATGGAAATCAAAGCTGACGATGTATGTAATATGGAAAAAATTATGGAGATTTTGTTTTTTGATAATAATTGAAGAGTATAATTTAAATAATATGTAGGTGGAAAGTGATGTCCTAATAGAGGGAATTCAAAGTTCTTTGAGACAGCCATATTTGCATAATTTGGATAGAGTGATTGACAATTTATATATAGAATATAGATGGGCGAAAGAGGAGGTATTTCTTTATGAATAATTTCGGGAATAGCGTACCCAGATTTTAGACAAAGTGGGAAAGATAATGATTAAACAAGTCTGGAGATTTGTGGCGAATTGGGTAAGATTTTATGTGGAGGGATTATTGTTACGAAAGACCGCCTAGCTGAATTTTTTTAAATGGGGCATCAAGTACGTATTTCGGTGGTATGTTGGTGTCCATTGAGTAATTGAGATATTTTGTTTATTTTTAATTAATTGGTATTCATTATGACTATTTTATTTCCTTTATTCTGATCGTGAATTGAGGTAATGTGGTTATAATTACGATAATTTGGACAGGGGCTGTATGAAAACGCGAGGGAACGGGATTTTATTTTTGGCAGGTTTGATGTTAATTGTAGTAAGAATACCAAAAAGTATATCGGGATATTGACGTTTTCATCTTTATTTCTTGTTTTCCAGTAGTTGAAGTTGTTCAGTAACGGAATCCAGGGTTCGTTGTTGTTGATGGCGAAATTTAAACCATAACCTAATAATGTAGATTCAGTGTGGGATAGGTTGTAGTCGGATAGGTTAACTAGGTTATCTACATTCGAGTTTTTTGTCCAGTTACTATTCTTGAATAGGTTGTCTAGTTTATTTTTATGATGAATATCTCGGAGTTTGGTTTTCTATCTGTTATTTTATGAGCGTAATCAATTAATTCGGTGAATAGGTTAAGGTCTAATTGTTGATTGTAGAAAATCTGTTGGAAGTTTTTGAAGTTGTGGTAATTTATTCGGTATTTGGTTTTGATTTCTTCTTTTATGCCTTTTATTTGATTTTTGAGTATGTCTTGATAGATGGTTGGAAATGGGGCATGCTTGTCGACGTAGATGAATGCAGGGATGTAACTTATTAGGTATAACACAGTCCGAATAGGCAGATGGGGGAGAAACTTCAAAATTATTTATTGTAAGGTTTGCCGTTTGTAGAGAGATCGGGACCGTACTTGTAAAAAGCACTTTTTTATTAGCGTTAATTGTTTTGCGGTAGTAATTCTTACTTGCCTCATGGAAATTATCGCAGGGGGCATATAATTTATTTGATAATAATCGCAAATTGACGCAGTGTCTATGTATATAAAGATATTGTTTATCCCCTTGGATGCGACACAAATTAAATGATTATCAAGAATAACAATATTTTATTTATTACACTTTGCACTTGTTTATATAATGCAATACAGAGTATATAATTTTTTCACAGATAATAAGCTTGAGTTTTTAGTTGCAAGAGTTCGAGCTTTCGTTCCCGTGGCGGGCAACATCGTCAGGAACTGGTGAGCGGAATGAAATATTGCTATGATTACAGCTCTGTATTCTGGCAACTTGGTGTAAATTAATATAACAGTGTAATTTATTTAGATGAGTTGGAGGTAATTTTTAAGTTATTTGTAAGATTTGTTAAATGATGAATTAGTAATGTCGTCTATGTATGGAACACCAGCTAAAGTATTGTAATTTTGGGTGTTTTTTCTCACATCCTGCCTATCGGACTGTGTTATACCTAAAAGTTACATCCCTGCATTCATCTACGTCGACAAGCATGCCCCATTTCCAACCATCTATCAAGACATACTCAAAAATCAAATAAAAGGCATAAAAGAAGAAATCAAAACCAAATACCGAATAAATTACCACAACTTCAAAAACTTCCAACAGATTTTCTACAATCAACAATTAGACCTTAACCTATTCACCGAATTAATTGATTACGCTCATAAAATAACTGAAAAGAAAACCAAACTCCGAGATATTCATCATAAAAATAAACTAGACAACCTATTCAAGAATAGTAACTGGACAAAAAACTCGAATGCAGATAACCTAGTTAACCTATCCGACTACAACCTATCCCACACTGAATCTACATTATTAGGTTATGGTTTAAATTTCGCCATCAACAACAACGAACCCTGGATTTCGTTACTGAACAACTTCAATTACTGGAAAACAAGAAATATAGATGAAAATATTAATCCCGATATACTTTTTGGTATTCTTCTACAATTACAATCAACTGCCCAAAATAAAATCCGTTACCCTCGCCGTTTTCATACAGCCCTGTCCAAATTACGTAATAATAACCACATTACCATTTCAAGATCAGATAAAGGAAATAAAATAGTCATAATGAATACCACTGATTACAATAACAAAATAACTCAATTACTTAATGACACCACAACATACACCGAAATACGTACTGATCCCTTAAAAAATTCACAGGCGTCTTTCAACAAATCCCTCACAAAAATCTTACCCAACGACACAAATCTCCAGACCTTGTTTAAATCATATCTTCCCACTTTGTCTAAATTTTACGCTATCCCGAAAATTCATAAAGAAAACCTTCCTCTTCGCCCCATCATATCTAATATAAATTGCATCACCTACAAATTAGCAAAATGGCTCTCCAAAGAACTTAATTCCCTCATAGGACACATTTCCACCTCACATATTAAAAACTCTCAACATTTCATTCAAAAAACAAACTCCATAATTTTTTCCAATTACAACATCGTCAGCTTTGATGCCATTTCCCTATTCACCAATGTCCCCATAAATGACACATTACAACTCCTAGAAAATCATGTCACTGCACATAATATATCTTTCACATTACCATTTCCCATCATCAAGTCTCTTATATTATTAATTTTAGAGCATGCTTATTTCAAATCACAAAATAAATATTATAAACAAATAAAAGGTCTCAGCATGGGATCCCCCCTCTCCCCCACATTAAGTAACATATACATGGAGTTAATAGAACAACACATCATTTTCCCCAACCCCCTTTTCGATTCAATCAACATGGTTTAGATACGTAGACGACGTTTTTGCCCTAATACCGAAAGAAAATAATATAAATCTATTTTAAATATTATAACAATTACATAATGATATTCAAGATCACATGTCGCAAATTTCTAACAATAAATAGAATCTCATATTTCTTAGAACATTCTCAGTATCCTGGTGCCCAAAAACACAACTATTCACCATTAACCCAAATACATTAGGAAAAACCAACGCTTCCAGATCATTACATACAATTCGGATATGCAGATCACGAAACATACCACCAAAATTGCACCACCCTTCCAAATAATATTTTTAAGAAGCAACTCAGAATATGGAACACCAAAATATACTTAAGAAACAGAAAAAAAAACATAAAATTATATTAACACGTTCAAAAACTACCACATTAACCCTCACCTATAATATAAAGAGCATATCAACTCGACCAAAAACAAACATCATAAATCCCAAAGATACCAAATCCAAAAAGTTACACATATACTTACCCATACGCAATGAATACACAGTATTACTTAGAATAAAACCAAACACAAATAACTGCACTAAAAAATCAATAAACCATATCTTATAACTCTCAAACACGCACTTAAACCTAAAGATTTATATTCCATTCAAAATTCCGGTATTTACAAAATTCCATGCCTCAATTGCGATAAAACAACTATTCCTTGGTGAGACTCAATAACTACTACCATTACGACCACTGCTACTACTAATCTGTCTCAAAAGATGATACACCTTTATTTCATCATTAAGACCCATAAATAGACCACCCCCCCCGGAAAGAAAACCAATAATAATACACAATCAAATTGAAATCAATGAAGACATAATTAACAAATACAAAATAGAAAATAAGAATAAAAGCATGAGTAATTTTTTTGATAAAAAAACAATAAAATGCTACCTACTTTAGAGGCACTGTTCAATACATTAGAAGAATTTTTCAAATTAATATTTAAATTAATATATGAAAATCAATTAAAAAACATTAAAAACTAAAAATCATATAAAATAAATTAATATGCTTAACATAACACACTTTTAAAAAAGAGTTCGCAAAGCAATAAAAGAGCATGTAATAATAGAAATATTTAGTAGATAAAAACAAATATTGAACAGATGTTAAAATGAAATGGAAAATGAAAGTTACGAAATATTAAAAAATACAAACATAGGATATATTGTCACAACAAATCAAATTATATAGCTGTATTCAACCACTATATAAAAGTAGAGCTGAGTATACAATAAAAGTATTTATATTGATCAAAATATTCTAATTTGTGTCAGATAGGGATAAAAATAGATTTATAATTACTAACACATATATCAACTCACTACTATATATTATTATATAACATACTTATATATATAATATAAAACAATATACTCATAAGACCAACGATACCCCTTACTATGCAAAATCTATCAAGAATAAATATAAAACTAAAACACCAATAAAATAAACATCTCAGTAAACAAATCAAATACCCACCCTCTTACACAACTATACTCACTCTATACAATACACCCTACTATCTACACCCACTATAAATATATATATATAGTATAATATAATATAAGTCATATATACCCTATTATATACTATACACTAACATAATATATAAAACTTACATGCGCATACCATATAACTGATAGACATATTACCTATAACTCACATCATATATACTAATTCACCACTACACATACTACTACAATCACTACCTACTATACTACTAATATCATCACAATAATATAATAAATATAATATATATACTATAATATATACTACAGAAGAAGCAATAATATACCCTATATATATATATTATATACAATATACCATTATATATATGCCCTATATATATATATATATCGACCCTATATATAATATAAAGTTATATATATATATAATATACTACTCATGGTTCTGATATACCTTAATATACTCGGCAGCCCTACCTCGATGCACTGAACCTAATATCGCTCTGCCACAACGTACTATTTATACTCTCACTCACTCTCTATTCTCCACTCATCCTAGCCATCCACTCCAGCGGAAACCCACATATGAACCCTCACTACTGCACCCATAATACCGTGTAGCATTTACTCTAATATACACCTCTACCTTTGTATACACCGTCCTCACCGGTAGTCGCCCTATAAAAATATAAGTTATAAATAATCCTAAGGAAATTAGTATATAAAGGTACTAACAATAAATTTTTAAATACAAAAAAAGTTAATTATTTAATAAAAAGAATATTTTAAAGCCATTACGTACGTTGACTTGAGATACGGAAGCGAGAAGACTTTGTAATGTTTTCTGAAAATACAAAAGAACTTATTAGAAAAACCTAAACAAGAAAACAAAATTACGAATGCATCTTCAGATCCATGTAGATAATAGGATATATTTATATATGCATACGTCAGATAAATATAGGGATAGGTTTTAGCTTTAGAAACCTCCTAGTTCAGGTTATGATAAGTTTTGTTAAAGTATACACAGAATCAATATTTTAAAAAAATCATTTATTTCTCATGCAAAATGTACGTTTTTTGGCTCACTTTATTATTGAATTTGCTAATATTAGTTATAATTGCGTATATTAGTAATAAGTCTTCTAAACTAATTCCTACTATCATATACTAAAAATAGAATATAAATTTTAAAAAAAACAAAATTCACATATCCATTTTGAATAGAATCAAAAATATATATATAATATTAAAGAAAAAAAAAAAAAAAAATTAATAATTCCTATGGGGCAATTATATATCTATAATAAAACGACTATGCTGAAAGTTATAAAAACTGTGAAAATAAAAACTATATGAAAATTGTTATATTAAAAATTTTTTAAGATAATACAAATATAATAATATATATATATATATATTATATATTATATATATAATATATATATAGGCACCATAGAAAAAAAAAAAAAATATATATATAAAAAAATAATATATAAAAATAATATAAGTATATATTATATATATTATATATAATATATTATATATATAATAAAATATAATAATTATATAAAAAAACAAATATAAAAATTATTAAAATATATGAATAAAACAGAAACAAAATATAAGGTATAACAATTAAACTATTAAAAATAAATAATATCATTTGGGGTAAGTATAGTAATAATAAATATATTGATTATATATAGGCCCGACTATTATATAATATATAATATATATAATATATATATATTAATATATACATAATAATAATATATATTAATATATATATATATATATCATAATAAAAATATAAAATAATAATACTATAATAATAATATATAAAAATATATATATCTATATATAATATAATAATATTTATTATTTATTTATATTAATTTATATTGAAATACACTTTTTTTCCCGCTTGAGCGGGGTAGTAGTACAGCCTCCCTCCTTCACACCCCCCCTCATCTCGCCCCCACCACCTCCTCCACTCCACATAACTACTCCCTCGAACACAACAACCCTACCTCCTCCTCATCCCTCCTCCTTCAGTATTCCTATTATCCATCCATCCACCTCCTTCTTGGTCTCCCCTTCCTCTCCTTTCCCTCCGCCTCCCAAACTCTCCAACCACTCTTGTCCTCCATTCTCACTCAGTGCCCAAATCTTAACATCACACTTCTCCGCTCTTCACCACAACCATTATACCTCCAAAACAAATCTCATCACCTCACACACACCATATTCCTATCCCTCACCTTATGACTAACCCCACAAACCGCTCTCAACCCCTTCATCTCAAATGCTTCCAACTTCTTCTGGACCTGGCATTCAAACCCCCCACGTTTCACACCCATACAACACCGCTGATACACAAATTTTTTTATATATTCAAGTCATTTAAAAACTTCTGTGATAAATCCCACCCCTTTACCATTAATCTCTAGGACCAACTCAAAGCTACTCATATCCATTAACCTACTCTATATACTAATCTCTTCCTATCCCTCCCCTTACCCAAATCCATCCCTAAATATCTAAAAATCTTTACTTCTTCCAATTCTACACCCCCCTACTCTAACCTCTACCCCTCCCCCTCCTCTTACTTTCCTCCTCCCAAACACTAAACACTTTACTCTTACCTGAGATTTTTTTTTAAGCCCCCTTTGTACCACACATTCTCTCAAAACTCCTACTCACCATAATAACCTACAAGCCCTTCCGGATTCTTCGTCCACAAAAATAGGGCAAGTATTCGTCCGCCAAACAAGTATAACATGATTCACTTTACCTTCCTATCATTCCCATTTTCTCCTTCCACCCCCCTACCCTCCCTCACCATTCCTCTGAAAACACTCTCTCCATAACAAATTGAATAGCCACGGGCGACATTACACAACCCTGCCTCAATCCTCTCACCACCCCAAACAACTCACTCTCCCCTCCTACCACTCTCACACACATTCTACTACTCCTATAAAAGGCCCCTAATACCTTTACCTAATTTAACCCCCACTCCATTTTCCTCAAACACCCTCCACAATTCACCCCTCTTTCACTCTATCATAATGCCCTTCTCTAAAATCTAAAAAAAACACCCATATCACTTTTCCTATTCTTCCATCATATACTTTTCTCCAAGACACTCTTTAGGTAAATACACTATAGGTACCACACAACTCTTCCTATCCCTAAATCCTCGCTTGATTCTTCCCCCGATTCTCCCCTCGCGTTAAACCTCTCACTGTATTCTACAATCGGTAATCTACCCATACACTCATCCCTATTCACCTCCATACCACACTTAAGAAATATACTCTATAATTCCCACATTCCATCTATTCCCTTTCCCCTTATACGGGGAACAAAACAACCCATCTCACAATCCTGTGGACCTCAATCCACTCCATTCCAACATAGTTATATACCTATACAGCCATATTCCGTCACCCACTTACCTCGCCTGTTCTGCAACATTTCTCATTTCTCACACCGATTCAGACCCTGCGGACTTCGCCTTTTTTTTCCGTTTATTGCACGAGGCCACCTCTTAATTTCAACTTTCCTCATTGTATTTCATCCTCCCACCCTCCCTCCCCATTCACTCCCGCTATCACTTCACCTCAATGAATGCCAAATCTCACTCCCCATCCCCCGTCCACTTCAAATTCAATAATCCCACTAAAATTTACTCCCCCCACCTCTTCCCTCACCCTATCCTCTCCTCCTATCCACTCCCCATCTCCTCCCTTAATCCTCTCTCTCTCCCTCCTTCTTTTCTTCCTTTTTTTACTTTACTTTCTTTCCGCCTCTTCTTGCTCCCCGATTCAAAATTTCCGTCACTTTTCTACCACCATTCATCTTTTGCTCTTCTCTTCGCCCTCTCCACCCCCCTCTTTGCTTCCACTCTAAAGCCCTATCTATAGTTCTCCGCACTTTCCTCTCTCCTACTTCTCAACCATTTCACATAAGCCTCCTTTTTCCC
>JABUQX010024466.1:50000-55893 GCA_015478945.1 Trachelipus rathkii | reverse complement strand
CAACTCCTCCTCCCCCTCAGCGAAACTCCAACATTTCGAACCAAAAAAATGGAAAGGCTGGTCCGTGAGGTGACTCCCGGGCCAGATGGGGGTAAATATGTGGGGGAATGACGCTTCTGTAAGTAGATATTCTTGTGATTGTTTGCCCTGCCGTTCTTGTATGAATAAATCTAATTTTGGGCGGGGAAATATTAATTTTAACTATAGTAGAAGACATTATTATAATGATAATCAAAATAATGGTAGAAATTATAGTCATAATTATAATAATAGAAATTATAGTAACAATGATAGGGACAATTTTTATAATAATAGTCACCATGGTAATGAAAGCATTAATTATAGCAGTAATGTTTATAATAATGATGCACGTGTTGATCATAATAGTTTTTATAATAATAACGGGTATGCTAATCTTAACCCTTTGAGTCCGGATGCGACTGATTAGTCGCACTTTTAGACCTCGCCTATAACTCGGTTATTTTGGCTATTTTCTGGCTTTTTTTAAAGATATTTTTGCACAGAGTTGTCAGTTTCATAGATTTAGGCAAAAAAAATTATGAAGTTTTGCTTAGTGTTTGATCCGCACGTATGAGAAGAGGGCGTTTCGATCTTCTTTGAAAAACTACATTTTGACTCAGTGACCGTGTATCTTTGAGTGATTTTTTGTGTAAAAATTTTTTACTTTTTGAATTATTTACATATGCATTCTAGTAGTCGAAAGAAAGATCTTTCAAATGATATAGATACTTTTATTATATAACAAACCAAAAGTAGAGAAATCGGCGTAGTAAAAAACGTGCGACGGAAGTGTCGCAATCGGCCATAAACCGACCAACCTAAAAGGTAAGAGAACCTAATATATAATATTATAATCATGTAAATAATAATAATATAATAATTTTAATAACAATAATATTAAATAATAATAAAATAATAATAATAATAATAATAATAATAAATAATAATAATAATATAATAATAATAATAATTTCTGTGGGCGGGGTCTGTACAAGCTTTATGATTGTGTAGCCTTATTTTTACATACGCTGAGTTGCCAAATTGAACCGCTGGTTGAGGTTTTTTAAATAATAGGTAATAGATTAATAAATTAATAATAATAATAATAATAAATTAATATAAATAATAATAATATAATAAATAATAATTATATAATAATAATAATTAAAATAATAATAAAAATAATAAATAATAATACGTTAGTCAGAGAAAACGGTGTCTGTAAATTTTTAAATCCCCCGATTTAAATCCCCCATTAGCCGTTTTGTAAATCACCAGACAGCTGAGTCATTTTGATTTGACAAAGATGACCTTGTATAATATATAATACAATATAATATAATATATAATATATATTTATTATATAATATATATATATTATATATATTATATATATATATTATATATATCATATATATATAGATATATATATATAATATATAATATATATATATATATAATAATATATATATATATACTGTACAGATGAGAAGAGAGAGAGAGAGAGGAGAGAGAAGAGGAGAAGAGAGAGAGAGAGATGAGAGAGAGAGAGGAGAAGGAGGAGAGGAAGAGGGAGAAGAGAGAGAGTGACAGAGAGAGAGAGAGAAGAAGAGAGAGAGAAGAGAGAGAGAAGAGAGAGAGAGGAGAAGAGAGAGAGAGATGAGAGAAGAGAGAGAGAGATGAGAGAGAGAGAGAGAGGAGAGTTTATAACTTTTACAGCAATTGCAGACTGAGTTCCAACGTCAAAGTTCCCAAACAGTTGAAACGATTTCCATAAACTTCTTCCATCAACCTCTTCCTCACAGATCAATGACAGCTCAGAGATTTCCATTCTTATGGAATGGGTGAGGAAGAGGAGGCCCACGTTTTCCGTAGATGAGGCGTTGAGTCTGATTTTACGCCCGATGGGTTGGACGACGACTTTAGCAGCGACAACGACGAGGATGATGTTTCATTTGCCTCAATTCCGGAGGACATTGGCGCGCTCTCCGATTCTGAAGTAAACCAATGCTTACAAGCTTTGCAAGCATCGCAACGGCTTTTCACAGAAGACAGAGAGAAGAGCGACGACGACGAGGACATTCCTACTCCAGCTCAAAAGAAGCGCAGGTCTAGTTCCCACCTTGTTTGGAGGAATGTAGACCTTACTCAGCCCGCTGATATCACATGGAAAGACAGGGACCAGTATGTGACAAAGTGGGTGTATAAGGTGGTAACCAGAGCTGGGGCTAGTGATTTTGTGTCTGATATGATATTTTACGTAGGTAAGGGGAGTGTCATTGACAATCGCAATGTTGGCGTCTCCTCTTCGTGTGTTGTTCAGCTGACTGAGAATGTCCCGAAGCATAAGAATTATAAGATCTATTTTGATACCTAGTTATAGCTGATATATATATATATATATATATATATATAATAATATATTATATAATATATACTATATATATATATATATATATTATATATATATATATATATATATTATATATATATGTAATATATATATATACTATATCCCTTAACTATATATATATAATATATATACTATATATATATTATATATATATATATATATATATATATATAAATATATATATATATATATATATATATATATATATATATATATATATATATATATATATATATATATATATATATATATATATATAATTAAAAATAGTAAATATATATATTATATATAGTATATATATATATATATATATATATATTACTATATATATATATATATATATATATATATATATTATATTATTATATATATATATATATATATAGAGAAAAAAAATAATTAATCAAATTTTTATATTTTTTTTTTATAATTTTGCTTTATATACCCTGAAATAAACATATTATATTATAAAAAATTTATTTACATATTCCCCCCTTTGTTTGCCGGATGGAGATGAGACGATATTCCCCCTTTGTTGCCGGATGAGACGATTCCGTCGCACTTTGTATTTTGACCTTCTATATATATTTTTTATAAACTAAGTGTACAAATGTGTTGTACTACCCCTAATAAACATGTTAATGCACAAAAAAATTTTTTAGAACTCGGAAATCATAATTCAGGACTCAAAGGGTTAATGGCCAGAATGGTAATAGACAAATTAATAATAATTATAACTATATTAATCGTGGGTATGATGGAGATGTTAATTATATTAATAGATTTAAATGGAATAGAAATTTTACTTGTAAAAATAATCAAGGGCAAGAGGGGGTAATTAACAATGCATCTGAAATCGAAAGTTTTAATGATGAGAGGGTGACTCAAATGACTGAGGCAGAGACTTCTAGTGGGGTAGCTTCTCTCCCACCTGAGTCAACCTCTTCCCCACAGAAGTCCTCTTCAACCTTACATTGTAACTCAACGCATGATGAGATTAATAACGATAATGACAATAATAATAGTAGTGATTGTAGAATTAGAAATGATAGCCATAATGATGGCGATGACGGTTTTGTAAATTCTTATAATTGTATTGAAAATAATAACACTGTGACTTTTGAAAACAATAGCTTTGTGAATGAGTCGCTGCCTCCCCCGGCGGAGTCAACCTATCCCCCTACCCCAGTCACTGGGGAGAAGGCGGGAATGGAGGCGATTCTGACTTGTGAATCTATACTTATTGATAAAAATAATGATAAAAATGAATTTGTAATTAATGAAGGGGGCGAAATTCCCTTTCTGAAGATGAATTGTATTAGTTTTAGAGATGAAGGAGGTTCTTCTTCTTCCGATAAGCATGAGGAATCATTAATTTTAAGAAATAATGCATGTGACTTATCTGATAATGCTGTGGTGGAAGTTTCTGGCAACTCAACTAAAATCGTTGCAACTGTTAAAGAAGTAGTTTTTGATAAATTATATTATATTTCGGACGCAACTAACAATGAGACTTATTTACTAGACTGTGGGAGTTGCCTCGACCTTTTAATTGCGTCTGAATTGGATAAGGAGGAGGCCCCGATTGGGAGTGCCAGGGCCGCGAACGGAGGCTGTATCCATATTTATAAAAAAATAATAACTAAAATTGACTTGGGGTTAGGCAGACCTTATGACTTGCATGCCTACGCTTCAGATATCAAATTTAATGTCCTTGGCATGCCTTTTCTCAAAAAACACGGGTTCATTGTTGACTTTAGGTGCCATTTTTTACTAGATCCTAGCACGAAACGTAGTATTTCTCTTAGTAATGAAGCTTTTTATTTTTCCAAGCATGTTCGAAATACTGTCTTCCCCTTAACCGCTGTCTCTTTAAATATACCGCTTTGTGAATATGAATTAGTTAACGATTTAATTAAGAAATACCAAGTCTTGTTTTTAAATCCCTACGAAGCACCTAATTTAGATTTAAAGAATGATCAGCTCAAAAGATGGCGCTTTATCTGTACAAAGTACAGGAAGAAAAGGGGCGGGGCTTATGTTAACAGTTGTGAGAACGATTTTGCCGCTCGCTCACAACCCGATAGTAACGAAACTGTAGGGGAGGGGGGAGGGGGGGGGGGTAAAGATTGCTCTGTTGATGAGGGGGGAGGGGAGAGAGAAGAATGTCCTTTGAAGGAAGAAATTTTGTGCGAGTTGGCAGAGAATTATCCCTACCATGTAGAGATTAAGGGCTCGCCGATACAATTGAGAAGTAGAAGCATAGCTCCACATCTTTTTGAGAAAGCAAGGGGGGAAATCAATAAATTATTGGACGCGGGGGTCATTTCGCGGGGGAGAAGCAATTGGGGTTTCCCAACAAGCTTCTTGCCAAAGCCGGATGGCAGGGTTCGTTTAGTCGTTGATTTGAGATTATTGAACCAGAGATCAACCTCTGACAATTTTACTCTGCCTAAGATTAAAGATATTTTATTGCAGTTGCAACATTGCAGATTGCTAACACGGCTAGACATTCGGCAAGCTTACTATAACGTGCCAATCAGCGAGGAAACAAAGAAATATTTCACTATTACCTGTCCTTTTGGTAATTACAGTTTTAACTATTTAATACAAGGACATAAGTGTTCTTCTAGTGCCTTCCAGCGCTTCATGTCAATCTTGCTTGGAGATTTAAGGAATGTTTTTGTTTATTTAGATGACATTTTAATTGCCAGTTCGACTCTTGAAGAACATGTTGCAATGTTGGAGAAAGTTTTAGAGAGATTAAAGTATATGAAAATTTATATGAACCCAAAAAAATGTGTACTTGCAGTCGGAGAAACAGATTTCTTAGGTTTCAACATTAGCGAGAAGGGCGTTAGGCCTAGCAAGGAAAAGATCAATGCAGTGGTGAATGTTGCAAAACCAACAACTATCAAACAGCTTAGGGCTTTTCTCGGTCTATATAACTTCTGCCGAATGAACATAGTCGGAGCGGCCCAATTGTTGCAACCCCTAACAAAAATGTTGAAGGGAAAACCCGCCTCCAATAAAAGGATTTCCTGGGGGGTGGAAGCAGACCGGGCGTTTCAAGAAGCTAAAGCGGCAATGGTGAGTGCCACCCTGTTGTCATTCCCTGATGAAAAAACTGAGTTACTATTATACACGAAGGTGAGTGAGTTCACTATAGCTAGCGCACTGATGGGAGAAGAAAATGATCAGACGAAGATTTTCGCTCTTCACAGTGCCATATTGACTGAGGTGGAGGTGGCACTACCACAGTTAGTTAAGGAATTATTATGCGTCAATAACAGTTTACAAAAATACGCTTATTTAATTGCAAATAAGAAAGTCAGTATTTGTACCAGCAACAGTGGGTTAATCACGGCTTATACAAAGAAGAGTGCCACGAAAGTTCATAATATTCGAGAAATAAATTTATTGAACGCCATTGCAAATTTTGACATTGAGTTTAAATTG
>JABUQX010024466.1:37500-40000 GCA_015478945.1 Trachelipus rathkii | reverse complement strand
TTGGGGAGAGCATCGCAAGCTCTCTTGCGAGTGGTTTACTTGCTTTGAACTCGCGATGGGTTGTAGGGCATTAATATGTCTGCCTGGAGGAGCGGCATGTGCACTTCGTTGGTAAATTTCGCTTCCGGAAACAAAACAAAAATCCGTTTGACATTTATAATTATTACATATATATATATTATATAATATATATATATATATATATATATTATAATGTTAGAATATATTATATATTAATAATTTATACATATATATATATATATATATATATATATATATATATATATAGAGGCGTGCGCTCAGGGTATGCGGTGCTCTCCCAGCACACCCGAATGAAAATTTTAATTAAATAACGAGCAGTTCTGCCATCCCTATCACCCATAAGTTCTTTAATACGTCTTAGTCTGCACTGAAGTCATTATTTACTTTTATTTTTGATGCATTTTTTGAAATATTAATTCAACATCGGGATATATATTATTACCTATGATCCCGATGTTGAATCAATATTTTATAAAATGCATGAAAAAAAATGACTGACAGAGCAGGCTAAGGGGACCGTGTTAAAGCCCTTATGGGTGATAGGGGTGGCCGAACTGTTGGTTTTTAAATCATAATTTTCATCGGTGTGTGCTGGGAGAGCACCTCATACCATGAGCGCACGCCTCTGATATATATATATATATATATATATTTATATTATATATATATTATATATATATATATATATATATATAATATATATATATATATATATATATATATATATATATATTACTGTATTATATATATATATATATATTATATTATATATATATATATAATGTATATATATATTATTATTATATATATATAGATATATATAATAATATATATTATATTATATATATATATTAATATATATTATATATAATATATATATATATATATATATATATATATTATATATATATATGTATATTATAAATCTATATATTAAATTATACAGGTAATAAATATATATATATATATAATATATATATATTTATTATATATAATTATAATATTATATATATATATATATTAATATATTATATTATTATATATATACCTTATATAATATATATATATAGTATATAATATTATATATATATATATATATATATATATATATATATATATATATATATATATATATATTTATATATATACATAATATATTTATATATATATATATATATATGTATTTTATATATACCTTCATAATATATATATATATATATATAATATATATATATATATAATATATAATAATATTATATATATATATATATAATATATATATATATTATATATATATATATATATATTATATATAGGTTCACACCTCACGAGCATAGCCTTTTTCTATCTAGAAGGGGAACTGCCGAACTACTATAGGTAATTACTACCTAGGATCCGGGATCGAACCTTAACCCTAAGGCTCACATCTCACTCAGTATCTTAGAAATAGAATATTTTCAATACGAAATGTGTCATTGAGAAGTTTGTCAACAATAATTTTTTATTATTGGGAATAGCTTGCAAAGGAATTAATTTTAAGTAGTTTTGGTTGTTGGTAAAAATAAAAATAAAATTAAATATATAAATATATATAAAAATAAAAATAACAAAATAACAAAATAAATATAAATATAATAAATAATAATAAAAAGAAAAAGAATAAAATAATAAAAATAATGAAATTGAAAATAGAAAACAAAATAATAATAATAATAATAATAATAATAATAATAATAATAATAATAATAATAATAATAATAATAATAATAATAATAATAATAATAATAATAATAATAAATTTTTATAGTATTACTTAAATAAATATTTACAAATCTATTATAGCTCTTAATCTTTAAGTTCATTACTTCGCTGACGAGTTCCAGTTTTTAAGGAAAATATTTTTATGCTCGTGTTTTCTCTTTGCTTTGTTGAAGAGTCAGTCTTTATTGCAAAAAATATTCCGTCCTTGGCCTTTAAACAAAAAAAATATACACAATCTGGATCGACTGTCTTCTGAAATATTTCACCGAACTCTTCCACTGTCATTGATGATTTATAAGATCCAAAATTAGTCGAAAAGTAAACTGGGTAGGTACAAACTGTTACTACTCCTCTTTGCATAAACTCCTTCCTTTTTACATCAATGATTCCAAAGGAAAATATAGGTTTAAGAACGATAAATTCACGAAGCACCATATGTGAAGAGATTTGAAGCGATATGAAGTTTCAATCTTAAACAAGAAGTTTCAATCTTAAACAAACGAAAATATACAATACATATATCAGGTAAGCTTATAGTAACCATCAGTGTTAACTGCACTCAAGTCAATATATTATTTACATTATTCAAATGGAAATATCAGATTAAAAAGTCAATAAAAAATGTAAGTTTGAAACTGTATCAAAAGGCTATTTCAAGATTCCTCAAAAAGTATCACCAACTATTTCAGCATTTAGC
>JABUQX010024466.1:25000-27500 GCA_015478945.1 Trachelipus rathkii | reverse complement strand
TTTACGTTCGGTCTGGAAGCGCCCTTAATGTAATTATTTAAGCTTTTTAGATCTTCTCTGTTGGGTAAAGGCCTGAGGCCTACATATGAGCCACCAGGTGCTGATGCAGATAAGATATACTGAAGTCTCAGATATTCATCACTATCTCAAATATCTTTTTCAAAGGGATATTACAATCTTAACAGTAAACATTACGTTATTACATTAGTACATTATGACATCATTACGTTATTCAAGTTACGTTGCGCTTTGTTTCCTTATTTGAATAGAATTTCCCCCCCCCAAAAAAAAAAAAAAATTTTTTAAAAATTACTTTTGATTAAATTTTACACACAATTTTGTAAAAAGTTTTTCCATATATGACCTCAATTTCGCTTTACTTTTCTCCAAGAATATTTCTTCTTCTTAAGGGGAGACTTTATCCTCAAAATCCATTTCTTCGAACCGATAAAAGAAAATGTTTTTTTGATGAACAACTAATTTATCTTTAATTTTTTAAGAGTAAAAAAGAAAAAACTGTTGAACAGGGAGAGGGAAAATTTTTTTTTTTCGGGGCTTTCACAAAAATGGCAATAAAATCTTTAATATTCAAGATATTTCAATGCTGTTTTCACTAAAATACTCCTATTTTGTGTAGTAATAAATTTCATTTAGACACTTTATTTCAAATTTTATTTTCTAAAAGTTTTTTTTTACAATCTCTGAAAAGTACTTTCAAAATTTTTGAAGTAAAAACAATCAATCACGTGTGACACCACCTTACATCATACAAAAGCATTTAAAATAAACGTTATTCTGTTAAGGATTTTATATGCAGAGTTGTTACCAAATTTTAGAAAAAAAAAACTGTTCGTTTTTTTTTAATGAATTTTTTTGTGATCTAATGTAAGAAAAAAATGAAGTGCTAGAAAAACGCAAATAAACATTTTGAAATATTATTTTTTTTTTAAAACAAAAAAAAATATATTTTTATATTTATATATATATATATATATATATATATATATATATATATATATATATATATATATATATATATATATATATATATATATATATATATATATATATATATATATATATATATATATATATATATATATATATATATATATATACTTTACCCTTCCATGGAGTTAAATAATTACCGAGTTTCAAAGCAGTGATATCGAAGCAGGAGATTAGAAAACTGTTCCGAGATGCCATCTCGGGTAGGTGGATCGGACTAGTGTTTGAGCCACCACTGTACATTGTCTAATGACGACGCTGTTGTCGATGGTTCCAAGTCCTGGCGCGAGTGAAATTTTTATTCTTCTTATATTATTGCAAATTTGGCACAACAAGCATGTTTTTGCCCATTTCGGCGTTGCTTTACTTTAGTTGGTTGCTCCTGTCCAAGAGCACCCAAGCAGAAGGCCATGTAGCCCCAGCAGGTGTTAACCACCCTCCTGTCGTTTAAATAAGTACCGGGTTTCAAAGCAGTGGTATCCAGATTAGAAAACTTTTCCGATATGCCTTCTTTTTCTGGGAAGGCGGATCGGACTAGTGGTAGAGCTTTCTGGACATTGTCTAACGGCGACGCTGTTGTCAATGGTTCGAGTCCTGGCGCGAGTGAAATTTTTCTTTGTCTTATTTTTGCAAATTTGTTGCAACAAGCATGTTGTTACCCAGGAATACCCAAGCAGAATGCCATGTAGCCCCAGCAGGTGTTCCAACCACCCTCCTGTCCATTTAAATAAGTACTGTTTCAAAACAGTGATTTCGAAGCAATATATAAGAAAATTGTTCCGAGATGCCATCTTTTTCTGGGAAGGTGGATCGGACAGGTGACATCCTGTACATTGTCTAACGGCGACGCTGTTGTCGATGGTTCGAGTCCTGGCGCGAGTGAAATTTATATTCGTCTTATTATTGCAAATTTGCCGCAACAAGCATGTCGTGCCCATTTCGGCGTTCCTTGACTTTGGTTGGTTGCTCCTGTAACCCCAGAGCACCTAAGCAGAATGCCATGTAGCCACAGCAGGTGTTCCAACCACCTTCCTGTCGATTTAAATAAGTACTTAGTTTCAAAGCAGTGATATCGGAGCAGTAAATTAGAAAACTTTTCCGATGTCTTCTTTTTCTGAAAAGGCGGATCGGACTAGTGGTAGAGGCTTCCTGTACATTATCTAACGGCGACGCTGTTGTGATGGTTCGAGTCCTGGCGCGAGTGAATTTTTTTCTTCGTCGTGTACCAAAATTTGTGTCGCAACAAGCATGTTGGTGCCCATTTCGCTTTAATGACTTTGGTTAGTTTGCTCCTGTAACCCAAGAGCATCCAAGCAGAATGCCATGCCAGCAGGTGTTCCAACAACCCTCCTGTCGATTTAAATAAATACCGAGTTTCAAAACAGTGATATCGAAGCATTAGATTAGAAATCTGTTCGAGATGCCTTCTTTTCTGGGAAGGCGGATATTAAATTAAATATTAAATTTCATTTTTATAAAAAAAAAATTTATA
>JABUQX010024466.1:20000-22500 GCA_015478945.1 Trachelipus rathkii | reverse complement strand
TGAAATTATTCAGCACGTCTTCTGACAATATATTTTTCTCCTAAAAGGAAGTATTTAATGAAAGAAATTCATACCCAGGATCCGGCTCCAGCTCCGGCTCTTGACTTCGGCTTCGGCTCTGGCTTCGGCTCCGGCTAAAGTTCTAACTTATTTATTTAATTATTCAGCACATTCTTCTTGCAATAAATTTTCACCTAAAATATTTTTCGAAAAAATTTCATACCTAGGATCCGGTTCCGACTCCGGCTTCAGATCCGGCTTCGGATCCAACTAAGGTTTCTGTACTATTTGAAAATTGTTCAGTAAGTCTTTTGACAATATATTTTTCACCTAAATATATTTGTGAAAAAATTCACACCCAGGATCCGGATCCGGCTCCGGCTTCGACTTCGGCTACGGCTCCGGATCCGCCTGAGGCGCTGTTCTGTTCGCAATTGTTCAGCACGTCTCTGGCAATAAATTTTTTACCTAAAAATATTTTTCGAAAAATTTCATACTCTGGCTCGGCTAAGGATCCGGCTCTAGATCCGACTTCGGCTTCGGCTCCGGGTCCGACTAAGGTTTCTGCACTATTTGAAATTGTTCGGCACGTCTTCGGAGACAATAAATTTTCACCAAAAAATTCCCGAAAAGAATTCATACCCAGGATCAGGCTCCGGATCCCAACCGGATCCGACTCGGCTCTGACTAATGTTCCTGTACTATTTGAAAATTGTTTAGCACGTCTTCTTCTATTAAATTTTTCACCTAAAAATATTTCTTGAGAAAAAATTCATACCCTAGATCGGATCGGATTCGGATCAACTTCATTTTCGACTTCGGCGGATACGACTAAGGTTTCTGCACTATTTGAAAATTGTTCGGCACGTCTTCCGAAATAAATTTTTCACCCAAAATATTTTGCGAAAAATTCATACCCAGGATCAGGCTCCGGATCGGCTCCGGATACGGCTCCGGATCGGATCCGACTAATGTTTCTAGACTTTTGAACATTGTTCAGCACGTCTTCTTGATATAAATTTTTCACCCCAAAATATTTTCTGAAGAAAATTCATACTCTAGGATCGGATCGGATCCGGCTCCAACTTCAGCTTCGGCTCCGAATTCAATAGGGTTTCTGTACTATTTGAAAATTGTTCAGCACGCCTTCTATAAAGTTTTCACCAAAAAAATATTTCCAGAAAAAAATGCATACCCAGGATCCGGCTCGGATACGGCTCCGGATACGACTTTAGCTTCGGCTCCGGATCGACTAATGTTTCTACACTATTTGAACATTGCTCAGCACGTCTTCTTGAAATAAATTTTTCTTTAAAAAAATCTTTCTGAAGAAGAATTCATACCAGGATCAGTCCGGTTGGATCAACTCAAACTTTCGGCTTCGGCTCGGATCCAGCTAAGGTTCTGCACTATTTGAAAATTGGAAATCTTCTGACAATAAATTTTTCACCAAAAAATTTTTCCCGAAAAAGAATTCATACCCAGGATCGGCTCCGGATACGGCTCGGATACGACTTCAGCTCTCCGGATCGACTAATGTTTCTAGACTATTTGAACATTGTTCAGCATCTTGAAATAAATTTTCACCTCAAAAAATATTTTCTTAAGAAAATTCATACCCAGGATCCGATCGAATCCGGATCAGCTCGACTCAATCCGGCTCCGGATCCGACTAAGGTTTCTGCACTATTTGAAAATTGTTCGGCACGTCTTCTGACAATAAATTTTTCACCAAAAAAATATTTCCCGAAAAAAATTCATACCCAGGATCCGGCTCCGGATACGGCTCCGGATACGACTTCGGCTTCGGCTCCGGATCCGACTAATGTTTCTACACTATTTGAACATTGCTCAGCACGTCTTCTTGAAATAAATTTTTCACCTAAAAAATATTTTCTGAAGAAAATTCATACCCAGGATCCGGATCCGGCTCCGACTTCAGCTTCGGTTCCGGATCCGACTAAGGTTTCTGCACTATTTGAAAATTGTTCGGCACGTCTTCTGACAATAAATTTTCACCAAAAAAATATTTCCCGAAAAAAATTCATACCCAGGATCCGGCTCCGGATACGACTTCGGCTCCGGATCCGACTAATGTTTCTAGACTATTTGAACATTGTTCAGCACGTCTTCTTGAAATAAATTTTCACCTCAAAAAATATTTTCTGAAGAAAATTCATACCCAGGATCTGGATCCGGATCCGGCTCCGACTTCAGCTTCGGCTCCGGATTCGACTAAGGTTTCTGCACTATTTAAAGAAATTGTTCCTTTTGCCTTCTGACAGTTTTCACCAAAAATATTTCGAAAAATTCATAGGATAGCCGGATACGGCTCCGGATACGACTTCGGCTTCGGCTCCGGATCCGACTAATGTTTCTACACTATTTGAACATTGCTCAGCATGTCTTCTTGAAATAAATTTTTCACCTAAAAAAATATTTTCTGAAGAAATTTCATACAAGATCGGATCCGGATCCGGATCGGGATCCACTTCGACTT
>JABUQX010024466.1:10000-15000 GCA_015478945.1 Trachelipus rathkii | reverse complement strand
AATAATAATAATAATAATAATAATAATAATAATAATAATAATAATAATAATAATAATAATAATAATAATAATAATAATAATAATAATAATAATAATAATAATAATAAAAAAAAAAAAAAAAAAAATGGAATACCGGTGGTGCGGAAACCACTGACAAGGATATAATTTGAGACTTGAGGTCAAAGAGAAAAAAACTGGTTAAATACCACGTAACATGCACTTAAAAAAAATATATTAAAATATATATTTAAAATATTTTGTATGTATGTATGTATGTATGTATGTATGTATGTATGTATGTATGTATGTATGTATGTATTTGTATATGTATATGTATATGTATATGTATATGTATATGTATATATATGTAATGTATATGCATATGTATATGTATATGTATTTTTTTGTATTTTATATTACGTATGTATGTATGTATGTGTACAAAAATATACTTAGGAGGATATTAATGTATTGAAACTTGAAATATGCATACTAAGAGAGCAACAAACTTTCTATTATAAATTTTAATTTTTATTAAAAATCAGAGCTAGATGGAGCTTTTACCCTTAATAAAAGAGGGGAACTTTCCTAGAGAGTTTTTCTCTCTAAGAATCAAACTAGAGGACATAGCACATGGGTCGGATTCGTTACCATATACATTATTTAAGTGTGCTAATCATAATGATCTTAGGATATACCGGTATATATATATATATATATATATATATATATATATATATATATATATATATATATATATATATATATATATATATATATATATATATATATATATATATATATATATATAAATATATATATACATATATATATATATATATGTGTCAAGTTATATCTTGCCTGAAGGCCATGGTTTCTCAATTGTGAGATTCACTAGTTTATTTATTTAATTTTGGAAAGAATATTATTATTGATTTCGCTATTATTTATTTAAGTTTAGAATATTTCATAATTAACTCAATTTTATTATTTTATAAAAGAAGATTTATTTTGGCAAATTGGGATATATAAAATTGTTAGCCTGTAAAATGATAGGTAGATATTTAATTTTAGACTTATCAATTTAAGAAATGATATTATTATTTTAGTTAATTGCTATATTTAAGATACTGCCAAAGACTATAAAAAGGCAGAGATTTTATGATAAGGGCTTTTTGCGTTTCGTACTATCGTTCTTTAAACTTGTGATAGGGTTATCTTTTAATATTATTGAAGAGTAAAACTTCTGCTTTGTTCTTGATTGATTTGCTATCCTGCACAGCGACCTGATTATTGGAAAATATTCTCATTGGAAATTGAGCCTAGTATTCAGCAAGTTATAAAGGATTTATTATAGTTAAAACCCCTAGACAACAGAACTATTTATTGATACTGAACCCGCGTGTCCTCACCTATAAAATATCTCGACACGTTTTGGGTGGCCTTGTCCGAGAAGGAATATAACTTAACAATATTTCTTCATCACACTTGCTGGATTCAGATACTCACCTCTCTTTTATTCTTCACGGTCTCTCTCCACCAACATTAATAATGGACTACCAATCCTGGTGCCAGATGGCTAAAGAATTAGGCCTAAAAGGCAAAGAGTCTCTTGAATTCATCAAAGAAAGAGAGAAAGCCTACAAAGAAGAGAAGGTTGCTGAAGCAGAAAGGAAGAAAGAGGAAGCTGAAAGGAATGCTCAACTTAAGAGAGAGGAAGCTCAACACAAGAAAGAGGAAGCAGAAAGGAAACAAAAAAGAAGAAGACGATAGGAAAGCTGCATTATATAATAAACAAATTGAAGAAGCCGAACGAACACGGAACTTTGAATTGGAAAAAATACGACTGTCCAACCAGTCTCAATCGTCCGTCCATTTAAGCAATGTATCCCCATCGACCAATGTTAAGGTACCGAATATGGCCCCGTTCGTCGAATCAAGGGACGAAATGGACGCGTACATTCAACGTTTTGAGAGCTATGCGACATCTTCAAATTGGGATCGCAGTTTATGGCCTCTTTATTTAAGTGCGTGTTTAACTGGACGTGCTTTGTCGGTTTATAGCAAGTTGCCTCCCAACTTAGCTAATGATTTTTCCAGCTTAAAGGAAGCCCTCCTTATTCAATTTAACATGACCGAAGATGGTTATAGGGCTAAGTTCAAGGAAGTCAAGCCCAAAGCAGATGAGGGTCCATTACAATTACTGAATCGAATTAAATCGTATCTGTCAAGGTGGTGTGAACTCTCAAGTTTCAACCAAGACTTTCAAGGTTTAACCGATCTTATAGTAGTTGATCAATTTCTCACCTGTTGCCCAAAAGACTTAGCTGTTCATCTTAGAGAGGCAGGACTCTCTAGTTTAAACGACATCGCTTCTCGCGCGGACAGATTTCTTCAAGCAAGGGGTAAGAACCTTTGTTCCAAAAGGCAAGACTTTAACCTTTCTATGGCATCTGGTAATAACGAGGATAAAATGTGCCAAAATACTCAACGCCAACACACCAAAGTTTGTGGAATATGCCACAAAGGCGGCCACGATTCCAGCGCTTGTTATTCTGCCCAAAATGGAAACAACAGATTTCCACGTAATCGGCACCATTATGATAATAAGTTTAACCGCGATAACAAGACAGCGGAGAAAAGATGGCACGCCCCAAGGAAAGAAATACACAATGCTGCCGTTATAATTGATAATTCTATTAACGAAGGGGATTGTGCGGCGGCATGTCAAATTGTGGAAGATAATGGGTGTGTTAACGTGAGTGAAATGTTAAAGGACGGCATGTTGCATGTCGACGGTAAATCTATTCCCGTTATAACCATGTCATGTCAGGATAATTCAAACGCCAGACATCCCCTCATGCCCGTGACGAATGGATCCATAAATGGCATTGACGCATCAGTACTTCGCGATACAGGGTGTAGTGGCGTAATTGCGAAAAAGAAGTTTGTGAAGAACCATCAATTCACAGGCAAGATCAGAAAGATGCTTCTAATTGATAATACCCTTAGGACAGCCCCTGAAGCAAGAATTTGGATTTGCACTCCGTTCTATACGGGGTACGTCGAAGCTTTATGTCTGAACGACGCGTTGTATGATTTGACATTGGGAAATATCCCAGGCGCGCTAGGTCCGGAGACAATAGGGTTTGGAAACGATGATAAAATTAATACCGACAAGGGAACATCCATTGTCGAAGTTACTTGTGAGGCAGAAAATGCTACTGAGAATAAAAAGGATAAAATTGATACCGACGTGGACACATCCATTGTCGAAGTTGTTTATGAAACTGAAACTGCTACAAAAGACAGTAAGTCAGTAGAAAATTTGTATGGAAATCTCCCAGTCCACAATCAAGAGAATTTTTCAAACTTAGATAGCCTTGAAGCAAGTGTCGGAGAAGCTATACAGCCTGAGGTGGCGGCAGAGACGCCTGAAAGTGTCAATAGAAGAGTTGATGCGGCATATCATCCATTTAGAATAAGGTTAGACAAAGACCAGAGCTTAGATGTCAGGAAGGATAAGTTGATCGAACTCCAAGAAACTGATCCCACTCTGGGAAAAATCCGCGGTATGTTCGGATCAGGCGACGAGAGATTCGAAAAGAAAAATGGGATACTATACAAGATAGTAAAAAGGAATGGTGTGGTTGATAAAAAGTTGATAGTACCACACGGACTAAGGGCAACTCTTTTGGAACTGGCCCACGAATCTCCGTTAGCAGGACACTTAGGCATAAAGAAAACATCCGACAGGCTTCAAATGTGCTTTTACTGGCCAAGGTTACATGAGGACGTGTGTCGTCTTTGTAGGTCATGTGATCCGTGTCAGAAGACTTCCCCGAGATGTCGGAAGGCTGGGGCTCCTCTCACACAGGTACCCATCATCGACGAACCTTTCAAAAGAGTCGCGGTGGATATTGTAGGTCCCATTAATCCACCATCGCAGGAAGGATTTAAATATATTCTGACACTGGTAGATTATAGCACACGCTACCCCGAAGCTGTGCCTATGAAGAATATTACAACCCAAACGGTGGCAAATGCTCTGGTTGACATCTATAGTCGCCTAGGTATACCTCAGGAGATGTTGTCGGACCTTGGAACTCAGTTCGTGTCTCAACTGATGAAAGAGGTATCGAAATTACTTAAGATCAGACAAATTTTCACGTCGCCCTACCACCCTATGGCAAACGGCCTTGTGGAAAAATTCAACGGCGCATTAAAATCCATGCTTAAGAAACTGTGTCAGGAGCAACCAAAAAAATGGGCGAGTTTCATCAATCCCTTACTTTTTGCTTACAGGGAAGTTCCCCAGGCTAGCACCGGTTTTGCGCCATTCGAGTTGTTATACGGTCGAACCGTGCGTGGACCAATGCAGATTTTAAGAGATCTTTGGACCAAGGGTGAGACCAATGAGGTAGAGAATACCTACCACTATATATTCAGACTTCGCGAGAAGCTAGAGGAAACCCTTAGGATGGCCAAAAATAACTTAGAAAAGGCCCAGATAAAGTACAAGCATTTTTATGACAAAAAGGTTCGTCCAAGAAGTTTCGAGACTAATGACGAAGTGTTGATCCTCCTTCCTACGAGTCATAATAAATTATTGATGACGTGGAAAGGACCTTATAAGATCATCGAGGCTCTGGGTGGTTGTTGTTATAAGATCAAGTACGGGGACAAAGTTAAGATTTATCATGTCAACTTGCTTAAACGTTATCATAGACGGGACGTGGAGACCGAGGGAAATCTAGAAGACAAAACCACAACAGCCCTTGCTATTCTCGAGGAAGAAGAAGAAAACGAGATACCAATCGATGATCCTGGCGGTAAAATACAGTCTTCAAAAGAAGAGGGCGTTGACGACATTCCTATTGGCATTGATTTAAATGTTCATCAAAAAGAAGAGTTGAAAGCTGTAATCGAACATTTCGGATCGCTTTTCACAAATGCGCCGGGACGATGTAATCATCATTATCACGAAATAAACCTTACAT
>JABUQX010024466.1:0-2500 GCA_015478945.1 Trachelipus rathkii | reverse complement strand
AAATGAATTTAAACCCACCCCCAATCCCTTGCCTGGAACAATTCTTTCAAGGTGGGCGCAGACGTAGGTCTTAAAGAGAGGAAGATTGAATAGAGCAGGAAAAACTGATGAAGGCACAAAGGAATTCCAGAAAACAGATGTGGCTGGAAAGAAGGAGGAGGAAGAACCACAACGAACGAGTCTGAACATGAACATAATATTCAAATGTTCTGCATAAATATTTGAGTATTTAGCAAACTTTTTAGTCTTTATTTAAATAGATAGATGTTTCTTTTAGTAAATGTGATGCAAATAAATAAGAAAAAGAAACGAGAAAGATAGGACTATAAAGAAATAGATAAGCGGAGACAGACAAACAAACAAAATTGCCAAACAAACAAACAAACAAACAAACAAACAAACAAATAAACAAACAAAAAATAAACAAAATAAAACAAACAAATAAATAAACAAACAAACAAAAAAAAGAAACACAAACAGAGAAGCAGACGTTCAGGCATATAAACAGAGGATAATGTAATTCACAATTTAACAAAAAAAAAACACGCTAACCTTTTTAATAAAATCTAAAGCAAAGTTTGTGATCACCAAATTATGAGCTTTTTGTTGACTTTTAAAATCAATAAATAAAAATGTTGAAAGTTTTTTTTCTTATTTTTTTTATATAATTTTTTTTTTTTTTTTTTTTTTTTTTTTTTTTTTTTTTTTTTTTTTTTTTTTTTTTTTTTTTTTTTTTTTCATTTACTTTTTATTTGATTATTATTATTTTTTTTTTTTAATAAAAGTATTTAGGATATCTAATGTATAAACCTTGCAGTTTTGGTGAATGTTTTTTGTTTTTTTTTGTTCAATAACTTTGCCTTACATTTTTTAGTGAGTTGACTACTGATTTAGGTAATATTAATTTTAAGCATTTCTTATACTGCTTAGAACAGCTTCAAATATTTAAAGTTCTCTCTAAAATTTAAGTGTTTGAATTTCATAAGAATTCGTAAATTTGGTGGTAATAGTAGAGCAGAACCGCTCCATCGCCGATTTTGGTAATAGTATAGCAGTTCACCCTTGAGTTCATGTAAATAGTGTATTAAAACTATAAACATTTAATTTACACAAATGGTATTAAAAAATTCTTTGAAGTTTTTTTTTTTACAAATTGATGTATATTTTAACTTTATATTTTCAATAAAAATATAAAAAATTAGGCTATGAAAATTTTAAATGGCTAAATTTCTCGTTTTTATAGGGATATCACTATCGATGCTTTTTTCTGATTTTTTATATATCAATTGCATTAATATTTTTTCGATAATCGATATATCTGTATGATTATCAATGATTCGCTTTTATAGACATAATTTATATATTTAAATATATAAAAAATTATAAATAAATTTTAATATATAATATATATATATATATATATATATATATATATATATATATATATATATATAGCATTGAAGCCCTTACCTCTTTAGGAGGAGTGATTAGGTCCACTCTAAATAAAATAAAATAATAAAAAAAAAAATTTTTAGCTCATTTATATGTGATTAATTCTAAGTTTTATTTAGATCCTCCCAATTCTAGAAAGTTTTATATTTTTAAAAATGTTAGAAATTAAGGGTACAAAATGTCCTTCAATAGAACTTCACTTTTTTTTGAAAAAATGTGAAGTTTTTTTTTAACCGTTATAAAATGAAAATTTGTGGATGATTTTAATTATTTTTTCAGTGGATACACTTTCGAGTATGTTAGCTTTAAACTGGTAGTGGTGCCCAGTCGGCAGTATTAGTGGCCCAAAGCGGGGGGCCTAACAGGTCAATTCTTACACTTAAATACAAGGTGGTACATTTTTTGGAGTTTCAGGGACACATCGTTACAAGTATTTTCACATTATTATTATTGACATTAACATTATTGAATTTAAATACAATAAAAAGTTACTTATATTAAGTGAAAATTTTTTTTTAAAAAATAAATTTTGTAAAAACGAGTTCAAAAAAGTGTCAAATTTTGTCCCACGAATGGGGTGAGTCGGACCATATTTATATTGTATTTTATTTATCATTATTAAACATTTTATTCTTTACGAATTTTATGATAAATAATTAATATAATAGAAAGTAAAACCAATACTCAGAGTGAAATTATCACGTAAAAGGCGAATTTAAACAGATGGTCAGTCACTATAATGGTACTTCACCCTCCACGGTCAGGCTGACTCGGCGTTTTTCAAACTTTAATAAAACTTTATTATTAGAATTACATTATTACGTATTGCTTATACTTGACTATAGGACACGTGATTTCTAAAAAAATTTTAAAAAAGTGCATTGGGAGAGTAGGAGACAAGTTTATACCTAAAGTGGTCCGCTTCGTATATATATATATATATATATATATATATATATATATATATATATATATATATATATATATATATATATATATATATCAGGGTAGGCAGATTCTGTAATTTAAGCAATTTGTGGGACAAAGA
>JABUQX010024465.1:37500-50000 GCA_015478945.1 Trachelipus rathkii | reverse complement strand
AAGATCTCGGAGAGCAATGTTGCCAATGTGGATAATGAGTTGTTTTGATAGTTAGGCAGGAAGAATCAGTAACTAGGAGATTCTGGATACACTCAAACTACCAAAAAAAGAATAGATGAAGTTTCTTTTAAAAAGTTTATTCAAAAACTACGAAAATCTCCAGAATTTTTTTTTTTAATTTTACTACAATTACTTTAGAATTTTTTGATTATATCCTGGGAATGATTGGAGGGTTCAATCAAAAAACAAAACACCAATTGGAGAAAAAGTATCCCCCAAATCAAAGACTCTTCCTTACTCACAGCTCTCAGGTAAAGTATTACTTTTTAGAATGAAAAAACAAAAACAATTTTAGCCAAAAGTTAGCTTATTTTTATTTAATTACAATTTTTTGTCATAGGTACCTTAAGAAGTATATATAAAGGGTTTGGTCGGCTCCGGAGTTTGGAGCTGCTGCAATTTATTTATTAGCTCAAAGGAGCCAGAGCTTAAGAAATAATTGCTGTCCGGAGTTTCAAGCAGTGGTACCTTTGAGCTCTGGAACTCTCTGGCGCTTGAAACCATTTGTTATGTTTTTATTTCTGTTTATTCCAAATCGATGGGTTCCATCACAACAGCTGATTCCAATTGTAAGTAAGCAAAAGTTCGTAAGAAATCTCGGACGTTTTTGCACGAAATTCGTGCTAAAACTGTGTAAGCATATCTTACCGAGCGAGCGTAAGCACAAATGACAAAAGCGAAAACGGTCTAGGTCAGAAAGATCAGGAAATTATCGAACAAATTGCGGATATGCTCTTCAAAATTCAAAATTTTCAACGGCTGTTTTCGAAAGAAAGCCACGCAAATGGTTCAAAAACAAATTTCTAATTTTTTTTTTTTTAATTTTCATTGTACTCTTTATGGCATTTTTGATAATAACGTTATTAAATAATTTTTATTAAAAAAATTAGGCTTTTTCCTTCAAACTTTTTTTTACCATGATAAATACCAAAAATATTTGTGATAATAAAAAATAAAACTTATTTACCATTATCAATGAAAAATTAAATTTGTTTTAAGTTTTGGCGGCATCATTTCCCGCGAATAGTACATTGAACACATACACAGGATGGTCCGAAAATTATAACATTGGATTGAAGACTGTAATTTTATACATATATATATAATATTTAGAAATAAATATAAATATTTATATTAAACATTTTATATATATATATAATATATTAATATATATATATATATATAATATATATATATATATATAATATTATAATAATATATATATATACTTAAAGACGCAAATGTTTTGTATCGGTGAAGGGTAATCGGCTTAAGAATTTTACCGATAGCCGATGCCGATCTACTACTTCACAAAATTACCGATACTTCAAAAATCGACCGATACCATGGTATCGTACATCACTAGCGAAAAACTATTTTGATTTCTTCTAATTAGGGGGCCAAGGGAAAGTAGTCGAAATCGATGAAAGTTCTTTCGGCAAAAGAAAATATCATAAAGGAAGAGTTGGTAAAATTACGTGGGTTTTTGGAGGCGTAGAACGAGGATCAACGAAATGTTTTTTAATTCCTGTCGAAAAACGCGATAGTGATACTCTTTCTGCTATTATTGAGGAAAATATTATATCTGGCACTACTATTATTTTTGATTGTTGGAAGGCATATAAGGATCTGGACAAAAAATTTAAGCATCAAACCGTTAACCACTCCTATAATTTCGTTGACCCTATTACAGGTCCACACACGAATACAATTGAGGGAACGTGGTTTCAGGTAATGGTTAATTTTTTTAATCCAGATAGCTAATCAAGCCAAGTTAAATGCCGGGTTAGCGTGGCAGTTTCTTTTAGACATTGGGGAAATCAATCAAGCGGTAGTTAGAAATATGCCGTACGCTCAACAAAGAATTTTAGATTTAACCAACATGTTTCTGCATTTAATCCAAAATAATAATGCTTACCAAGAAAATTTGCAAAATTGTTAACGAGTACTACAACAAAGTAGATTTAAAAATCACTAACCTGTATCAAATTTTACAACAGATCAGAAATAATATTGAAATACTGGGCATTTAGATGCTAATTTGGTAATAGTAAGGTAAAAGGTCTTGAACGCCGATTTTTATAAAAATTACAGTGAAAAAATAGAAATGAAGTATAAAAAAACATAGAGACATTTCATAACATATTTGACATTTTCGGTAAGTTTTATGGAAACCGGAGAAAGGAGTTAGGTTTAATCATTAGGTTTAAGTTTTATTGAAATGGGAGAAAGGAGTTAGGTTTAATATTGCTTCGATTAAATTTAATTTTAAAGTACATTCTATCTACATTTTAAATAACTCATATTTCGTAAACTTTTGCTTCACACATTTATATTAATTAAAATGAAAGGTCTTTATTTTTAGCGTTAGATATATGACGCGGTTTCATGATTAATTAATTCAATTTACTTACAAGATTATAAAGGTTAAGTAACTTAACTAACCCAACATAACATAACCTAACATTACATAAGTTATGTATGTAGCGTTAAATAAGACGTTCATAAAATAATTTAAATTAACAACAGGTCAAATCCCAACTTCCATTCTCCTTAAAATATTTTCAAATAAAAATCTTATCTAAAATATACTCAAATGAAAATCATACTCAAATTAACCATTTTTGCCTAATCATCATTTCTTCCAAATAAATAAATAAATAATTCCGAAGTGCTCGGCGAAGCACAGAATCTCATTTTCCATAATCTCATTTTCCATAATCCCAATATATATTTAATATGAAAATTTTGAATCAAACACAATTTACACCTCAAAACAGCCGTAGTACAGAGTCGTATTTTTTGTTCAAAGGAGTTAGCAGATCAAATGAGATCTGTTAGGACTCGGATGAAATTATTAAAAACTGGGTAATATAGTTGGCCCAATAAAATATTTTCGATGGCCTGTCATGGATTTAACCGTTATTATGATCTAAGCCAGGGGTGGCCAACCTTTTGCATATCATACGCCAATTTTTTTCACAACTTCAGATGCGCATATATATATATATATATATATTACTATATAATATATATATAATATATATATATTATTTAATATATAATATATATATATTATATATATATATATATATTAATATATATATATATATATATACTATATATATACACCTCCCGAAGCATCATGCATGTAACCAAAAAACTATAACAGCTACAGGAAAATAAATAAAATTTTTGATTTCAGCAAGCAATTTCATAGATGAGTTTTTATTTTTATTTTATTCTAATATTTATATAACACCTTAAATATTAGTATAATCTTAGGTCTGGCAGCGTACGCTCTCATCAACCTTCCATTTCTGCAGTATAGTACGAGAGCAAGAGTTACCAATTATTGTTTTTTTTTCTTCTATTTTGTTCTGGAGAAAATGTTATTTTTTTATTTCCTTTTTTAGGGGGTTTCGAGCCGACGGAGGGACAAGGGGGACGACGTCCCCCCCCGTCGTCCCCCGGTAAACCGAGAAACCCCGACTCTGGCCATCTTTGTGGTTTACCCTTGGGATACCTTTTAGTTAAAAAAAATAGACATTTGGCCACTTTGACGTTCCCTCGGAGCGTTAGAGCTCCTTCGTTCTTCTCAAATAATGATCATTATCATACAGATTTTCCAACATTTTTAACAATTTTAAATTTTTCAAAAGCGTTATTTTTTTTTTTTTTTTTTTAATTTCATGGATAAAATGTCTCCTGGTTAATAAAATTTTATTTTTTTCCTGTAGCTGTTATAGTTTTTTTTTGTTATATGATGTTGCTTTCGGGACGCGACATATATATATATATATATATATATATATATATATATATATATATATATATATATATATATATATATTCATATATATAGATATATATATATATATATAATTATATATATATTATATATATATATATATATATATATATATATATATCGCAGAACATATGAATTCTTTATTAATTATATTTTTAGAACACTAATTTCTAATATGCTCACTTATGAAAAAAATAAAAAGCAAATACTTTAAGAAATATGAGAAAACACTGCCTCACAAGTTTCAAACGTGAGTTTTGGCGGGAAAATATATTGGATAGAGTCGACGCTAAAGAAAAAGTGCATAAACATAACGATATTTGTTACCTACTTCTTTATATCTTGCCAGATTTAACAAATGTCTGGAAATAAATTGAAATTTTTGTGTTCATTAAATAAATCCGTAAGAAATAAGGTGACATAGCCCAATTAAAATATAAAATCTCCTAAAAAGTAGCTCGTAGCAATGCGCCACTTATAATCATCCAATGCGCCACGTTTGGCGCATGCGCAAAGGGTTGGCCACCCCTGAATTCTAAGCGTTGCTGAGGCAATTTACGAGTTTGAGCATAGGAACTTCCATATGGAGAAATGTTTTTCCATTTTTTCATGACGTTGAATATACTCAAAGCGTTAGCGAAGAAAATAAGTCGTTTAAGCATTGGAAGAATTATTATTTTCCTATTAATTTTTCATTGTCAAGTTGCTTAAGTTCTAAGAGTTCGTGAAAAAAATGAGTTGGAGCGTAGGCGCCTCCTGCTTACATGCTGCTTATCCACCAATGTGCGGTATGGGGACAAAACCTTAACATATCTTGATCTACAAGCAACATTTCTCCTCCTGGGCCGTCAAGTGACATATTTCGACGCCGTATTGACATTGACAAAATTACAAACATGAATAATCATTTTGGATTAATTCTTAATCAGTCGAAAAGATTAATGCCTGATGATATTCAATTTGAAGCATTTCATTGGATCAACACTCCCAACTTTGTGTTCCATCATGCAGATGTGCTACCTGAGGCTTGTATACTCAATCAAGAATCGAAGGTATTTATCGCTTTTACGATCCCATCAATTATTACGTTCAGTATCGTATGAGTAAAGATCTCGTGCGTTTGTGGGAGTATAATCCATCTGGCTCTATGCTTTTCTATGGATCTCAACCACTTACAGTTGTTATGATGCGTCATGGTGGTGCTTTAATTTTAAACGCTAACCGTTGTTTTAATAAAGATTTTGCAGTGGTAGCACAACCACGGTACGTTGTATAAATGGCATAGGATATTCCTTTGGTGTGTTATCTAAAGATAACGTGCCTGTTTCATTTCTCAACTCTATGAATGTGATTTCCACTGGATCCATCGCTGGTAAAGTTAAGCCATTATTATTAAGTAATGAGGTATTAAAGTTTCGATGGCACCTTGTCAGACTCTTACAACTATATTTTAAGCATATTAATTTGTGAAACAATTCTGTGTTCATGTAATTCAGTATATATTAATTAAAATCTCGTTAATTCACTTGTTTCGAGTCGCCTCCAGGGGTTTAATATCACTATATATATATATATATATATATATATATATATATATATATATATTATATATATACATACCATATATATATATCTTATATATATAATATATTATATATATATATATATATATATATTATATATTTATATTTATATATATATATATATATATATATAAGATATTAATAAATCAAATATATATATATAGATATTCATATATATATATATAGCTATATATTACTTAGCATATATATATATACAATAAATATTTATTACTATTGACTATCTATTGCCTACCACACCAATAAACCCTCAACTGCATTGAGAAGCATATCAATTATATATTATGTATGAATCATAGGCATAAAAAAAATCCCTTTGTTGTTATACTATTCCAATCATTTGCTAGCCCAGTTAGAACTCCCAAAGGTACTGAGAGCAATGATAACTGAACGTTTCGAACCCAAATGGAAACGTCGGAGCCTTTAAGAATTTTTTCAAAATAGATTCCAGCAAAACCAGAGCAGCAAAAGGCAGCTACACAACCAAGAATCTTATTTTTATTCTCGTTTCCTGAAGTACCACCAGCAGAGGAAAGTTGTACCATTGCTACTCCAGCTGTCAACATAACCAAAGCAATCCACTGAACTGGTTTTAATTTTCTACCTATATTGTTTCCCTTCAAACTCAAATTTGGAATCAAAAACTGGATACCCTGAAAGTAGCCGATCTGTCCTTTATTTATTTAGTGCAAAATAACTTGTATGTGTCCGCTTCAAATTTAGGTGCTGCTACTTATCAGGTAACATCAGATGAAGATCCTTGCAACTGCTATGTTTGCTGTTCTTATTCTAGGTAGAAAATTAAAACCAGTTCAGTGGATTGCTTTGGTTATGTTGACAGCTGGAGTAGCAATGGTACAACTTTCCGCTGCTGGTGGCATAACCAAAGCAATCCACTGAACTGGTTTTAATTTTCTACCTAGAATAAGAACAGCAAACATAGCAGTTGTAAGGATCTTCATCTGATAAGTTACCTGATAAGTAGCAGCACCTAAATTTGAAGCGGACACATACAAGTTATTTTGCACTAAATAAATAAAGGACAGATCGGCTACTTTCAGGGTATCCAGTTTTTGGTTCCACTTCAAACTCAAATTTGGAACCAAAAACTGGATACCCTGAAAGTAGCCGATCTGTCCTTTATTTATTTAGTGCAAAATAACTTGTATGTGTCCGCTTCAAATTTAGGTGCTGCTACTTATCAGGTAACATCAGATGAAGATCCTTGCAACTGCTATGTTTGCTGTTCTTATTCTAGGTAGAAAATTAAGAATCCTATTTTTATTCTCGTTTCCTGAAGTACCACCAGCAGCGGAAAGTTGTACCATTGCTACTCCAGCTGTCAACATAACCAAAGCAATCCACTGAACTGGTTTTAATTTTCTACCTAGAATAAGAACAGCAAACATAGCAGTTGCAAGGATCTTCATCTGATGTTACCTGATAAGTAGCAGCACCTAAATTTGAAGCGGACACATACAAGTTATTTTGCACTAAATAAATAAAGGACAGATCGGCTACTTTCAGGGTATCCAGTTTTTGGTTCCAAATTTGAGTTTGAAGGGAAACAATAAATTGCTGCACAGATCCAACTTGATAAAACATAAGGTACAGAGATGCCAAAAGTTTCACAAATTCTGCAGAAACAACGGCTGTAGATGCAATAAACATATCACCTGGTCTTGTTCTTGCATATCTCATACTTAAGGCTACTGCAGAATTTTGTATTGTAAGAGTTACAAGACTCAAATATTTGAGATTAGAGTTTGTTTTTTTTAATTGACCATTTAGCCATCTTAGATTTACTGTACTTATTTAAATATAGTTTTAAGTACAACTTACAAATTAATAAAATTTTAAAATAACAAAATATAAATATTTAACTAAACATTTTAAAGATTTGTATTAAAAACCAAAGTATAAAGTAATTTATATTTTAAAGCAATATATATATATATATATATATATATATATATATAATTAATATATTAATAATATATATATATATTATATATATATATATATACTATATTATTAGTTTATATATATATATATATTATATAATAGAGAGGATGTGACATCTGCATCCGCATAACTCCGCAATTAAAATTGAACATTCGCATTGCATCGAACATCAGATCTCTGAAACATCCTTGCATTCTCTCATTCTTACATCTAATTCGGACAATCCGCATCCGCCTTTTTGGATCGATGAGAGATGCGGACTATATATATCTATAATAATATAATTTCATACTTATTTATTATATATAATATATATATATATATATATATATAATAAAAATTACTACCTTTACTATACCAGGTTATGGTTGTATAACTAACAATAAAAGAGTCTCTTGTTTTCTTTTTAATTTATCTTTGAATTATTTATTTGTAATGAAAAGCTGGTTTTGTTTTAAAATTTGTTTTCTGGGCGAGAAGGCAGAAAGAGTATTAGAAATTATAGACTTCAAAGTTTAAGAGCATAATTTCATTGCAAACCACTTTCTGATGGGTGGAGTTGGGGAAAGTAGTGGATGGAGGGATGCAAAGAGAGTTGTGTCTCTTCCGCATCCTGGAAACTTAAAACTTCTTTTAAAGTAGGACCAACAACTCAATAATATATATATATTATATATATATAATATTATATATAATATATTATATATAAAATAATAAATATTATATATAATATAATATATAATATAATAATATAAAATATTATTATATATATTATTTAAATATGTATAAATAATAAATTATATTCTGATGGATAGGAACAATAACGCATTTCCGCAAACGCGATTGATTGACATTAACATCTCGCATAGCACCGTATCACGCGCGATGTACAAAACAAAAATCTGACAATCCGCGATGTTAGAAATCTCACATCGCATCCGCATCCGCGGATGTCAAAAAAAAATTTTAACAGGTAGCCTCTAATGATTAAACCCCAAAAAGAAAAAAACAAAAAAATTTAAAAATTAAAATATAAAGAAATATATGTTTTTCGATTTTTATTTAAAATTTTTAAACATTTTTATTCATTATTATATATAATAAATAATCTATATACTATTATCTAATTATAATATCTTATATTGAATATTATTCTCTATTATTCAATATTACTATATTCGGTTTGCGAACCCTTTGGGCTCATATTATAAAGAGTATCTATTTTATAAATATATATATAAATAATAGCCCACTCGCTGATAATCTAAAGTTAAAACACAATGTTAAAATGTTTCTATATTCCATGAGTTAATGGTATTATTTTAAAACAATTATATTTTTAACTATGACATTTATTTGAAAACTTTTAATACATTGTTTTAACTTTAATTATGTTTCAAGTGTATTAATCTAAATTTCATTTAAATTTAAGGTAGTGGATTTTTGGGCACTCTATAATGCCAAAGGGTTGGCAAAACTGGTAAATACACAATACGGTCAAGGAGTAGAATATCCTTTAAATATATATATATATAAGGGATATTATAGGTCTTACATATATATAGCTATCATCTTTGGAATACTACCTAGTTATATATTATAAATCATAATATATATATATATAATATACTATGTCCCCCGCCGGCTATTTAAATAATTAAACTATATAATAATTATATTTATAATATTATATAATTTTATATGATATATAAAAGCTATGAAGTACCTGTGGCTAAAAACTTAACTATCCGCTATCCGCATTCGCAATCCGCGGATAGTGATTTTAATTATCCGCATCTGCATCCGCGGATAGTGAAATCAATAATTTCCGCTACATCCTCTCAATTACCAAGACGATAAGAATGCCCCATTTATATTTACAGTTTTAAAAAATTAAAAAAGTTATTATTATTATTATTATTATTATTATTATTATTATTTTATTATTATTATATTCAGAACCTAACAAATGTGGAATAATGAAAAAAGCCAAGAAAAATGATTTAGGGAACAATAATAATAGGAAGCGTCCGTGTCTATTTTGCGGGATTTTGCAAACAAGATTAAAGCGCCATCTTGAAACAAAACATAAAAATGAGCCTGACATTGTGGCTGCTTTAAAGCTTCCACAAGAAGAAAGAAAATGTATCTTCTCTTTATTGAAAAAGAAAGGGATTATTAAGGCCAATGAAAAAAGCCTAAAAGATACTGGGAAATTGCAATACATGGAAAGGTTTAGTAAAGAAGGTCCCTACGTGAAATGCATCGAATGTACTGGAATCTATCAGAAAAGATCATTTTATAAACATCGTTGTAAAGAATCTGAATTCAGTACAAAGACATCATCAATGCCACCATTCATTGATATTTCTTCTACAACCTCACAAAATATTTAATCGAACTCTGATGATAAAATTAATAAAGTAATAAAATTACGATTTCTTTTTATTACCCATTTTTCAACTTTACTTATAGAAATTATGGTATAAATTGCCTTGTCTATAATTTTATCTGTTCGAGATTTGTTTCGTTCACATTCTTCTTAATTTGATGAGAGGGAAAAAGAACAGATCTTCAATCGGATAATGATTGCCTTGGCAATTGAAGAAAGAGATTTTAAAAATAAATAATGATTGTCTTGGCAATCAGGAAACGATTGCCTTGACAATGGAAAAAATGGATTGCCTTGGCTATCCGTAAAGGATCATGATTAATTGATTGTAAGATGATTGCTTTAACAATTTGAAAAAAAAATTGCTTTGGCAATCGAGAGAAAAAGATATGATGTTTGTTTTAACAATTGAAGTAATAAATCTATTGTTTTATTCATTTCAGAATATGAATGCCAGAAGAAGACTCAGTAGACCGATAGAGACATATTCAGAGAAAGTCGTAATAATTGGAGATAGTAGGGTGCGAGCTATGGCTGAATATCCCGAATGGACACTATGAGGAAATTCGATTTTATTACAAAAATGGAATAAAATTAATGGAGTTGTTGAAACTCACCGATGCCATTCTCGATAGAAATATAGAAAAAGAGGACGACTTAATACAATTGATTGTTCTGGTAGGTCTCCAATGTGATTTCACGCGACTGGAGTATTTTCGTATTACGAACAATAAAATAATGGTACCTAACCTGAACATAGAAATGGAAAAAGTGGTTGTCACAATTGGGAGACAGTTGAACAAATGGGAAATTTAATACCCGTTCTGCAAAATAATATGTACAGTTCCATTTATACCTGACTTTGACAGATACAATTACAAACGGTTAAGGAGTCATATGAGCAGAGAACAAGTTGAACGACAGTATCCATCTAGAATTAGTCGTCGTTACTTGAGAGAATTTGTAGATGTGGTGAACGAATTTTATGACCAGTGGATGGAGTATATACGTCCTAAACCTCTTGCCTTGGCGAGGATGGGGCAATACACATGGAAAAAGACTAAACCCAGGCGTAAGGGCATTAGAACAAGAACAAACCCACAGAGAAGATACTGACCCTTATCCTGGACAAACAAGTGATGGTGTACACATGAAAGAAAAAGCTGTTAAACACTTCTGGAAACTCTTCAAAGAGGCTATTCGACAATTTAAGAAATTTGATAAACGTGGTTACAAATGGGAAGATAACCATCACGAAATGAACCTATGGGCATTAAATTTAAATCCTGCTGAACCCCGTAGTGATCAAAATGATTCTAGAACATGGATAGAGATTAGAAGCGGATGGTTAGAAAAAGATTTCCTGAGGGAAAGTAATCAAATGGAGAAATTGAAGGTTCACTTTGCTGAAGTAAAAAAGGGAGATGCAATACAAACTATTAAACAATGTCTATGGTATAGAGACATCAAAGTAGAACCAACACCTGAAGAAGTCATGATCTTCAGAAGAAAGTGAGGCAGCAAGAAAGGATAGAAGGAAAATTCGAATGGAAAGGAAGGGAATTAAAGAAGAAAAGGAAGGAACGCAGGGGAATGAAGGAAGGAATGAAAGAAGAAAGAAGGATGAATGAAGGACGAAAGGCAGAAGGAAGGATGACAAGCAGAAGGAAAGGATTGAAATGAAAGGAAGAAAAGAAAGGCAGGGAATGAAATGTGAAGGAAGGAAGGAAGGAAGCATGGAATGAAGGCAGCAAGGAAGGAAGCATGGAATGAAGGCAGCAAGGAAGTCTTGGGAATTAAAAGGAAGATGAAGAAAGTATAGATATAATGATATATATATATATATATATTATATATATATATAAAATTTATGGGGTATTATATTATAGGGATTATATATAGTATATATATAAAATATATATATATATATATATATATATATTATATAACAACACCACGATGAAATGTTGGCCAGTCTCATGAAACCCATGTTGACTTTTTTGGAAAAAGACGGAACAATAAGCAATGTATTTGCAACCTTTTCTTTCCATTACCAGAACAGTTTCCAGAAAAACATCTTGAAACTGGAAAGAGCCCCATCCACAGTTTGAAAAACAAGAAATGATTTCACAGGTAACTAGATATAAATGTATTCTTTAATTATCATCGATTTGCTTTGATTTATATTAACTTTTAGCGGGGTGATATATACTATAGTAGTATATTTATATAGTTTATATAGTGATTTTATTATAGTAGTAGTGATAGTATATGTTGATAATTATGCTATAGTTAATATATATAAATATATTTATGATATATATTATATTATAGTATTGTATATTAGGGTAAGTATAATGTTGTAGGTAACACAGAATGGAAAAATGTTGGGAGTCTGTTCGTGAAGACTAACTTTAACTCAGTGACTGTTTGTAAGGTGAAAGACGGAACCAAAAAAGAATCGGTTCCTGTTATAACCTAGTTTTCCATTACTGCAAGGAGACAGTTTTCCGAGAAGCAACATTTTGAAGCTGGAAATAAGAAAGAACCAAGCCACAGTTTCTGAAGAAGCTGAAATGTTTTAACAGGTGTAACTTGTAGATATGAATGTTGATTCTATTATTTTCCTTTTATGTGTTTTATTTGTATGTTAAGTTTTTATCGGTAATAT
>JABUQX010024465.1:22500-32500 GCA_015478945.1 Trachelipus rathkii | reverse complement strand
TATAAAATACAATCATGTTCTATAGAAGGGAATAAAACTGTATTATCTTCTAAAACTAAGTAAATTCGGATTAAATTCCCAAAGACGTTTTTTTAACGGGGTAATGATAGCTGGAATAGCACATTAAGTGATATTTAGCCTTTAAATTAAATTAAAACTAGTGCATAATGGACGTAAGTGTAAAGATTTTATATTAAAAAATAGCTTTTAAAAGCCCTTACTAGAGAAACCAACAACTTAATGTTTCAACAAAATCTGGAAGTCCACATTTCTTAATTTCCCAAATAACAGTCCAAAGGCAACTAATAGTTCTATACTAATAATATATTATACTAATAATATATATATATATAGTATATATATATATATAAATATAATTAATATACTATATATATATATTATAATATATAATATATATCATATAATAAGTATATATATATATATATATAGACTGCTACATGAACTTACATCCAAGGTACGCAACTGAGATATATATATTTAGATATATAATATATATATATATATATATATATATATTATATTAATATATATAGAATATATATACTATATATATATTATATATATATATAATATATATATATATATGATATAATTTATATATATATATATATATATATATAATATATATAGTATATACTATATATATATATATATATATATAATATATACTATATATATATACAGTAGTATATATATAATATATATAGTTAAATATATTATATAGTATTATGACATATATTATATACATAATTGTATAACCTTCATAATAACCACTGAATTATATACTATATATATATATATATATATATATATATATATTATATATATAATAATATTATATATATATATAATATATATATATAATATATAATTATATAAGATGAATTAATTAGCTGATACCGAATATCCTATTTTATAAATAATTCTAGAATGCGACATGTTTTGCGATTATATAATTTTTAATGGTTGCGAATCTAAAACATTTTCAAACTTCATGTGGGACAAGTAAGTAAGATCTTGCCTAACGCAAAAGACTCAAGATACTTCTTCTGAGCAATATCCTTCCAATATAGAGGGCTTTGTCAGGGAAAGACTGCATTTCTCTTTGACGTACTGGTGGAGCGTATTTTTTATGTTTGGCTCAGACAGTCGATCATCCTCATCACCAAATGCTTGAACATAGAATTGTATTCATTATGCCGGTGACAGTGGTGATTGTATATAGTATTGAAACTACGTGTGTTGCTCTTTGTTTTCCATGAACTATTTCAGATTCATGTCTTTGAATTTCTTCACTTTAACACTTTCCCTAAACAACAACTAAGAATTAAAAGGCTCGGTTCTCTCTCTGAAATCTAACCTTCTGCAAATTTCTCTCGATATCATATCTCATTTTTTTTCATCTGTCATTGACTGAGGATTACATATATCTTCAGAGTGGTTACGAGAGGGATGGCATCAGCTATTGATGACCATTTTTGATGATCACCATGGTCATATCTTCGAAGGGTTTGAGTATAGTGATACAGTTTGGTTACAATAGAATGCTATAAGGTAATGGTTAAGTCAAATTCATTGATTAATCATTAGAGCGGTCCGTACAGCGATTAGTTAATTGGATCTATAGTCGATTTGCAGTTCAAGGCGCGGTACGATTATGCATACTGAAAAGAGAGAACGTCGATCCTGGCCGGTATTTTGTTTAGTTCTGCATGAGCCATGGCCGAAGGATTAAAGTGTTTTGAAATTGACCTACATTTTGAGAGAACTTCTGTTAACTAATGTTTGACATGTCACATCATTTCTGTTAAAGTGCAACTGGTGACTGATGGAATTTGTGGTGTTCACTCAGGAAAGAAACAGAACTTTCATATTGGCACCAGCGTCTAATGACATGGCACAGTGAGTATCATCTGGAAATGGGTTATATTTCCCCAACATTCCATTAAACACGTCACTGAGATATTCACCCGTGTGATGGTCAGTGGATGGTTCAGAGCGCCCAACACAATTTTGGCGTTTCAAGTCCTTGTCTACGGTATGACTAGCCAAATTAAAAGAAACTACCGATTGAGCATCTGACCATCCGTTTGTTTGGTCAAGGTTATTCTGCTGACGTTGTTGAGAAATCACATTCTCATAAACGTCGTAACGAATAAAGAAAAGAAGACCTGAATGAAAGCACTGATTCTGTCATCCAGATCAGTACCGTATATCCGCAGTGGACAGATGTTGTCAAGAGTCAAGATCAGCAGAGATTTAAACCGAAAACCACTTACTATCGGTCTTCGCCGAGCCAGAATCAACGTTCTGGTTCCCCTAACAATTCCAATGGAAAGCGGAATCGTCGTCGTAGTCCTGTAAATAATAGTTCTAATGTTGTTGAGAAAACCGACCGCAAAACTTTGGTGGTCTGTGAATATTGTGAGATAAAGGGACATCGTATGCAAGACTGCTACAAATACCTTGGGATTTGGAGCTATTGCAGAAAGAAAGGTCATGTCAGGACTAAATGCCGTGCCTATAAAGCATCTCCGTCATCGCCTTCTAATACACGTAGAACGACATGCCCTTTCTCGGGGTCCTCACCCCGGAATAAAGTGTCCATCTCGTACACCGCCGAAAAATGAACACTCTCCCGAGTCTTTTTCACCACAGAGAGTGCCTAATGAACAACGGCATAGTGTAGTTAAGATTGTAGCGACCCTTAAAAATTCGTCGGATATAGAAAAACAGCGGTCTGAGAATACCCCAAGACCTCAGAGGAAATTCTTGGATCCTTGTGATTACTGGGAGAAATCACATTATAAAGGTCGGTGTAAGGGGGTAGAAGAAGCCGCATTGTCACTACCTTTAAATTATTGTTCTCCCCGGAAGTGAGTCACCTGGGGGAGAAACATCATGTGAGTGACTCGACTGCTGTCATTCACCAAATGGGTGATGCTGTTGTGAAAGAAAAGGAGCGGACTATTTCCAATTCCCCGATGCCCGCTGAAAGTGAAACAAAGTTGTTAGACAGCCGCCTCCGTACGGTACGCACCAATATCGAGTATTCGTACAACGACCCATTGATTGTAGTTTCATTTTCTTCTCATAGTTCCGGATCCTATGGCTGTATGGTCGACAGCGGGGCTGGGATTAGTCTGGTAGGTACCGATATGCTAAATATTGACTTAAAGGAAGTAGTATTACGACCCGCTTCCGATATCGGTATAAGGGCGGTCAGTGGATTGGTTAGAGATCATGCGGTGTCCGTCGAATTTTATTTGGAAACCCCATTATTTTTCCCTGATTCTGGTTTCCTAACGAAACCCGTTCTTTTTCTGGTGGTACCTGGTGAGATGATGCCTGCGCCCTTGTTATTGGGGGCAGTGGCATTAAGTGAGAATGACCTACTTCCGGATCTCACCACAAGAAATCTATTACATCGATCATCGACAAACGAGATACAAATATTAGCTAAAGATCTTAGTCTTTCGTTACCTTTTTATAAGTGTATAACAGTTGCCTCTGTCAATATTCCACCCTTCTCCTGTCAAATGGTAAAAGTGAAAGGTGTTTCGAAAGTTCCTTTGGACATGGTGGGATTCCGGGGGATGCCCATTAAGTCCATTCTCCCTATTTCTGGGATCTTGGATTTTTCCCTTGTTGACCAGATAGCAGTTTTAAACCCCTCTGATAGACCTAAATTTTTTAGGAAGAACACCGTGCTGGGTGAATTGTTTTCTCTTCGAAAGGAGGATTGTAATCCTATAAGTGTTCATAAAATAGACTTGTTACCACACACTAGTAGACTCGGCGAAGAGACCTGGACAATAGATAAGTTGAACGAAGCCTTTTGTTTCCCTGAAATTCCCATAAGCGAACCACAAAAGCAAGAGCTTCTCAAGATCTTATTGCATTTTCAATCTGTCCTTCGTTTCGGAGACCACGATGGGGGAATAGCCACCAATATAACCCACGCTATTGAGGTGGAAAACACTCGTCCTGTTCGCCTACCAGTCCGTAGATTCCAAGGACCACTTGCTCAGGAAATCGAACAACAGTGCAAGGAATAACTGGAACAGGACATTATTAGACCGAGCAAATCCCCTTATTCTGCTCCCGTGGTCCCCGTGAGAAAGCCTGATGGAAAGTTACGTCTTTGCATTGATTATCGCAAGTTAAATGATGTAACAAAAACTGACTCCTTTCCTCTCCCTAATCTCATTGACATGATCTATAACATGTATGGGAACAACTACTTTACGACCATAGATCTTGTCCGTGGGTATTATCAGGTAGCAATGGAACCTGATAGTGTGGAGAAAACAGCTTTCTCGACTCCCTTCGCACAATACGAGTACTTAAAGATGCCCTTTGGGGTAAAAAATGGGCCAGCCACATTCCAGAGAGGTATGATGCTCGCCTTGGCTGGTTTACCTTGGTCAGAGGTGATGGTGTACCTTGATGACATCATCGTCCTCAGTAAAACCATTGATGAACACTTCTGTATATTAAAGAAGGTTTTAGCGACACTGGAAAAGAGCGGATATAAACTCAAACCCAACAAGACACGTCTTTGCCGGACGGAAGTCGAGTTTCTGGGTCACAAAATCTCTAATAATGGGATTTTACCCCTCCAGAAGAACGTCGAGGGAGCTCTAAATTTTCCAGTCCCAACTACTGTTAAACACCTTCGACAGTTTCTTGGGATTGTAAATTTTTACCGTCGGCACATCCCACACTGCTCTCAAATAAGCAAGCCTTTATCTTGCCAGACAGGAGGTAAGACAATCCATTGGACTCCTGAATGTCAAAGTGCTTTCGACCAGTTAAAGCAAGCCTTAACGAATCCCTGCATATTGGGGTTCCCCGAGTATAGTCCTGGAGTGTCCCCACTAGAACTACATGTGGACGCTTCCGACCTAGGTGCAGGGGCATGCTTATCACAATTCCAAAACAATAAACGCAAGCCCATCGCGTTCATTTCAATGACCTTTAATGGAGCCCAGCGAAATTATGGGGTCATTGATAAGGAGTTAATTGCGTTGCGTTGGGCGGTGAAGTCTTTGCGGCCATTTCTCAGAGGAGTCAAGTTCATCATCCACACCGACCATATGCCCCTCATTTATCTCCAAAATATGAGTCTCATAGACGGAAGATTGGCCCGCACAATGAAAGAGTTATATGAATATGACTTTGACATTAGACATGTATCTGGTTCTCAAAACGTAGTGGCAGATGCCCTTTCCCGTTCTCCTGTAGCCGAAGAATACTTAGAACATAACTTTACAGAACCTCCCGTTGAATTTATTCCTAACGGTTATACCTTGATTGAAGTACCAGGGGGAGGGGATTCTCTTTATAAATGTTTCTCAAATTTCTCTATAATGACTTTAATAGACATTTGGAAATACGAGAACGTATTTTTAAGGAGTTGCAACATTCGGCCAAATATGAATTGCAAAGGAAACAATTGAAGAAACAATTTCGACTTTTACAGTTTCCCGGACAAGTACCTATCCCTGAGGTCATCACCGCCTTCGCGGAGTTACAGAGAACCCCTGTGCATGTATTCTACATTCACGACCAACCGATAATCTATGGTGCTCAATTCACGAATGTACCATGTTACCTCAAATGCCTTGGAGGTATACATTATAATTACTTGATGAAAACCGAGAGTCAATTGAAATCCAATGAAAATCCGAGTACATTTTCGAATTCTGGTGAAGAACGAATAAATTGTAAATAATTTTTTTTTATTATAAAAAAATTTTTTCTCCTTTTCCCTAATCGTATATCCAGATGTTGGATCTTTGTCCCTCTATTAGCTATCCTATTCTTTGATCTCTTACTTTCCTTTTCTTTCCATTCACCTTTGACTATTCTCTACTATCTGATAAATTGGGGGTGGGGAAGCCGTAATTTTAAGTAAGAGTAATATTTAACTAATTTTTGTGCCACTTAGTGACATTGCAATGCATTCAGCACTTTGTGTCTGATTGTTCTTAAATTGCTACTATCAGTTAGTTAGTTAGATATGATGGTGCTATTTTCTATTCTTGAGCTAATTGATTTAATGACATTTATAAATTACCTAAATTACCAATATATTTGATACTATTAGATATCTTTAGTAATCGTAGTGAACACTTGTTGTCCACCATGATTGCCATACTAATTCTTTCACTAATCGTTTTTTCTTTTTTTCTCTCTCTGAGTTATGATCGATAGACGACCACGCAGTCCCCCTTTGATTCTTGATTCAGTATAAAAGAATCGTTATCGCAACTGAGGTCGATTTCGTAGTCAAAAGAAAACGGTTAAATTTCAATTTCGTAGTCCAAAAAGGTAACCGGAAAAGTCTTAATATCGATTTCGTAGTCTATAAGTAGTCGAAGTAAAACTAAGAAAAATGCCTCTGCTTATGCTTGTCGGAGCCTCCACTGTTGCACTCTTTAGAAACCAAAAACGCTACCTCGAAAGACAATTCCAAATACAAGTAAGAGCTGATTTTAATAACGGAAGGCACATTTCAGGATGTGCAAGCCGAGTACAAGATGTCATGTCCTCCAATGTTGATTTTTCGATCATTTGGTCACTCGTTCCCATGGCTTGGCAACGTCAACTGATTACACAACGTCAACTGATTATACATGAAAATGGGAAATCAACAACCGTATTCTCTCCAATAACAAATTTCTACATTGAGGAAGTACCACGTATAATGGAGGAAATAACTGGTATAGCCAAGGAAATCAACCCCAGAGTGCAAATTTTTCTAATGATCTCTCCTATACAGGACATGTATGAATTTAATAAAAAGAGAATCATAAGAGAATGGGGACCTGATTTTGAGCACTTTTGTCGAAACCATCCTGATTTGAACCCCGAAAGGTTACGTGCTCATGCAATAACTACAGTTCAAAGATTCGAACTCTTAAACACCGATGACTATCAATGGTCACACAAACAAGTTCTAGTAGGGAACGAGATCCTGGATTACCATTACACGGAAGTACTTCGGATGGACCTAAATGATGCACCTCACAGACGATACATGGCTAAACGTAGCCTCCATCTTCAATCACCTCTTGTACCAGATGGCCTGCATCCGCACAAAAGATTTTTGGAGGCCTTTATGGAGAAATATCAGCATTTTTTTCGTGAGTCGTCGCCGCATCCAAACCCGCATATCATATGGACCTTTACGAAACCGATTGGGTGTTACTGGATCTAGGGTGGCACCATCAGAAACTCAACTTGATCCCACGGAAAGGGTACTTCAGGAGATTATACGACCACATACTTTACCTATGGTAGTATCTGATCCTGGTCCATCTACATTTCATTATACGTCTGATCATCGAGCTTTGTTTGATCACAATGTACATGTACACTCTGTTGTTCCTGATCAAAATGCTCAAACTGCTCCTAACTCATCTAATCGCAGGGGCGATTCCTCTTTACACTATTGTGTACCTCCCTCAGTTCCTACTTTTAGTCCTTTGCTGCTTAATGTTCCTCCTCCTAGATTCAATCATGGGTCTTCATTGGACTAGTCAAAGAAAAAGAAGCTGCTGATTGAATATCTGACCATCCATTGGTGGAGAAAGTTATCTTCGATGATTGTATGGTAAAGGTTATTAATTCTAAAACTTTATTTAAAAGCAGTCATATATAATAATCTGGAAGTGCGTCGAAGCAAGAATGGATTGGAAAGGATGACAAGACAAAATTGGAGAGGGTCAGCAGAGAGCTCTTTGTGGATTCGTGTCTCCCTTCCATTGTCATTATTCCGCGAAGTGTCACTTTTGACGAGATTTCGGTAATCTTAGAACGTTATGTTCATGGAATCAAAAAAGAAATTTAGAAGAAAAAAAGCGACAAATAATTTACGATTTTATAAATTAATTTGGATTTTAATAGTAGAGATTTAAATTAAAATAAACAAGCCTTTGGCTGCCCTACGAGCAAGACTGTCCTGAGCACACGGCTACGCACGCGCATGAGGGCTCTCTTCGCATCGCTCCGAGTAAAACCAAGTCCGAAAAAACTCTGTATACAAAAATTTGTAGTGAAAAAACCGTTACGGTTTCGGCTGTTATTCTTAATGATATAGATAAAAAAGCAAAAGAAAAAATACTATCATGCACATTATTTTTTTTAAGAGTATAGGAAATCAAAATGTGGCCGTAATGGCGAAAGTATAGTAGTTTCAAAAATATGTCCACATTCATTCAACAAATCCTACGAATTGGAACGTTTTTGCCATGTTTAAAATTCAATAGATATAGAAATAATTGGTGACGACCGATTACACTAGATTTTTTCTTTTTTTGGAAATTTTAGATCTAATTTTGTCATTCTGATCATATGGTGAAATTTTAAAATTCTCCTTGACACTCTCTAGAATTTATTTTGTCCGACGCTTCTTTTATACTTTGTCAAAGAAGTAAGACCAGGCTTTTCCACAAAATTTTGGCTTCGCTTGAAATATTGGAAAAGCAAAATATTTTATTGATAATAATGATGATTCTACTATAATATTATTGATAATAATCATGTAGTAGTAGTAGTATATGATAATAAACATAATGAAATGATAAAAGAAAAAAAAAGGTGTCTAATAATAGTGAAATAACGTGTTTTTTTTGTGAAATATAATAATAATAATAATAATAATAAATAATATAATAAAATGAATTAATAGTAATTAAAATAAAATTAGTTATAATCTGGTAGTATAATACCTTGAATTATTGTTTGATATATACATTAACTATCAATAAGTTATGAACCGTGTTCATTTTATTTTATTATATCGTTGTGTTATATTTATATTATATTTATGTATATATTTATATTTCTTTTTGTAATTTTATATTTTATACAAAGTCCTTTCCAAACTAGCGAGGGTCCCAGGTTCCAACTGGTGGCGGGAGAATGTGAGCTAATCTCTCCTTGGGCTTGGCCCGTCCTGTTCGGACGTTAATTGAGTACACTCCTCCTAGATAGTCCTGCCATGACCGTTATGTTATCTTCCCTGTAAAAAATTAAAAAAGAATAAAAATATATGTTTCTCGCAAACAATATCTTCTGTAGTATCTATCACTTAATGGATATTAAAGTATAAGTATGTATCATAAATTGGTTTTTTTAAAATATTAGAATTTTTAGCTGCTGTACAATGGGATGCCAAAAAATGACTGGCGGTGTTGAAAATTACCTTTACTAATATAATATATATTATATATATATATATATATATATATATTATATATATATATTATATATAGTATATATAATAGTAATATATATATTATATTATATATATATAATACTATAATATCATTAATAGGAATAAATTAAGGAAAAGAACTATACATATACGTTGCATTTATATTAATTTTAAAATTCAAAGTGAATGTATTATATAATAATTTCAAAAAATAAAATATACAGTTTAAATTTTAAGAAAATATATACAAAGAACCTCAAATTTACAAAAATAATTTGTGAGAAATGATTAATTTTTAAATTTGGAGTATTTATATATATATAATATATAATAATATATATATAGTATATAATATATATTTATATATATATATATATATAATAAATATATATTAATATATAATATATATATATATATATATATATATATATATATATTATATAGACCAAAAGGATCCATACATGGAAAAATAAAAAGCGTTTTTATGAAAAACAGTTTTATTTAAATAATATTCTCCAAATGGTTTTTATTGCTTTCACAACGGACCTGAATGTGTGTCCACTACAGTTGATGAACATGCATTATTAGCACAGCTAAAGTTATGCTTGAAATGGGTTTTCAAATACTTTCCAAAATAATTTAAATTCAAATATTGTCCAAATCTTGCATCTTTGTCAACTTATCCCATTACTCCAATATCGTACGCCTTGCCGATTAACCTCTATTGACCTATAAAATTTGCTGATGCGATAT
>JABUQX010024465.1:0-20000 GCA_015478945.1 Trachelipus rathkii | reverse complement strand
TTCCCCTGTTCTAGAAATTACAACTCCTCCTTTTACTTTTAGAATTCTATTCTCGCTGATATTCCATGATTCCATGATTTCCATGATTTCATGATTCAAGTTAGAAATACGATTGTGTGATTGAATAGTATTTAATAAACTATATATTTTTTACTATTTCCTTTATATGTTAACAGAAAGTTCATAAGTAAATTCCGGGTTCCTGCCGGAATTTTTTGTGATTTCCGCTAATTCCGGTTTCCCGGCCGAACTGAAAATTTTCAGTCCGGTTACACCCCTAAATATATATATATAATATATAGTTAAAATAAAATAATAATAATTATATTATATATAGTATACATTATATATATATATATATATCATATAATATACGAAATTCTCTTTTTGCAGGTCGATAATTTGTACTCTATGCTGATCAGGAAAGGAAGCTGGTTAAGTGCATAGAGGGAATGGCAGATGCCGGATTCGCACCATCCTTCAAGCAGGTCCTTTCTTTTGTTGCAGAGTATGCAATAGTCAATGATATACAAAATCCCAATTACAAGCTTGGAACCCCTGTCAAAGGAAGGTCTCAGAGACGAGTATGGTATCCCACTCGGCAATGGCTTTCCAAATTTTTAAAAATAAATAGACTGTCAAGGAAAAGGACAAAAGGGATGCATATGGGGCGCTTTAGAAATATTAAAAACTCATTCATAATATATAGCTTTTATAATGTGCTGGAAAGTCAATTGGAAAAGTTAAACCTCTTTGACCGCCCTGACTGCATCTGGAACCTAGATGAGTCGGGCTTCCCCTTAGATCCCACAAATACAGAGACAATTTTGATCATAGGTCAAAAAGTTGTCAGATTGATAGCAGGAACAGGTTGTGAAAATATAACTGTTTTGGCGGCCTGTAATGCAGCTGGTGAATCTTTGGCACCACTAATTATATATTCTTCCCAATTAAGTGATCTCGCAACGCTTCCTGTGGATTTGGTTGGTGATGTGGGAATCGCCCTACCAGACACTTATTATGGGTTGAGTAAGAAAGGGTGGATAACTGCCAGCATATTTGAAAGCTGGTTCAACATCTTTGCAGAAAAAAAACGAGAAAAGGCCACTCCTGCTCATTCTCGATGGGCACATTTCGCATCTGAGCGCAGGGACCTGTGCAAAGGCGGAACATGAAAATATTTCCACAATCAAGCTGCCATCCCACATCACCTCTAAATTGCAGCCCTTGGACATTTCTGTGTTCGGCCCATTAAAGACCTATTGGGCTGAGCAGATCAACACTTGGATTCTTTCGACCGGCATTCCTATGAAAGCCATGACAAAGAAACAATTTGAGTGTCATCTGGAAGAAAGGATTGTCCAAGAAGAATATAGAGAGAGGGTTCAAAGCCGGTGGGAATTATCCATTCAATCGTGATAAATATGATACAGCATGTTTCGATCAAGCTTTGCTATCCAAATATAGAAAGTGGGTCGAGAAAGGCAAACCAGCTGACTACGTGGAAGAGGATGAGCTTGTTCCTCAAGTTGCAGCAGCTGCAGATGATGATGAACCACCACAACCACCACCACCACTGGATAAGGAAGGTAATTCACGTACAGGTAAATGGGTGTGGTATGATTCTCACCAGTTACCACTATCAACCCCCTCCCCGCACCCCTCCCAGTCTGCAACAACACCACCTTCAGATGGCAGTTTCCAGCACATCATTTCCAGCAGGTTTGGCACCACACGATCTTCTGGAAGGGAACACCGTGGGAAGCGCATTAAAATGACGGCATCTCTAGTTACATCCCAGAGATCTTGTGAAGAGTACCTAGAACGTCAGCAAAGTCCAATACCATCAACTTCTGGAATTCAAAAAAGAAAATTGGCAAGTTCTAAGAGAAAGCTGACGTACAGCAGCAGCAGTGGCAGTGATGATGATGATGAGGAGGAGGAGGAGGAGTAGGACATACTGATGATGATGATGCATCTGAAGCTGTCTCAACAACTAAAAAGTTGTTGAACAGCAACAAGGACAGCGTAAGGAGAAAATGTGCTGTTAACTTCACTAAACCCTCAAAATTTTAACTTGGCAAGCTGAAAGAGGTATTTTCACCCGATGAAGGGGAAGAAGTTAACGGCGTCGCTTTCCATTTCCTCAGTTTTCGAGGTAATGGAATATATGCTGCAAAAGCAGCACCTCAGTTAGAAACTGTTGAAGCTTCGCAGATATTTTAAAGGCCTATCAACACCACCCTTGCACCAGGCAACTCTTTGCAAATCAGCGAACAGACCTTGCTAAATATTCACAAGCTCTGGGAGCAATTTGTAAAGAAAGTTAAATAAAAACCTATTCCAAGTGGGGGAGAGGGTAAATAAAACAATATTTGAAAGGGGAGTAAATAAAAACCTATTCAAAGGAGGGGTAAATAAAAACCTATTCAAAGGTAGGGGATTTAAATAAAACCTATTCTAGGCGGAAATATCATTCAAACCCTATTCAAAGAGGAGTGGGAGGGTAGGGGATTTAAATAAAAACCTATTCTAGGAGGAAATATCATTCAAACCCTATTCGAGGAGGGAGTGTGCACTCTGCAACAAAAGTCTGCATATAATTAACCAGCTCCAACCACATAACACTTCATTTATTATAACGTAATTAAAATTTTGATTTTCTTATTTTAAATTTATAAGTTGTTTTTTTTTTTAATTTTTTTCTTTATTTTCATTTATATTTAATTAAAATAACGTGTAACATACTTCCTTCTAATAGCTAATAACAGCATATTGCCACTCTAGAGAGGGTTTTAGGGATGGGCTATTTTTGTCATACATGTGGGCTACATTTGCAAACGGCGGGTTATTTTTATGTTTCTTATCTCTTTTATTAATAATCACTCAATCGGTAGTTTGTTTACGATTAAAAAAAGGTGTTCCCATTTGCTTGCGGTCTTGGTGATTTAACGGTAAGTTTGTGAATTTGAATTTGTCTATTTAAGTTTTTAGAAGAAAAGATATTTATCGGATATTTTATTTGACATTTTAGGGGGTAGAGCTGGACCCAAGATCAAAGTGCAACTTTTTGAGAAGTAAAGTCGAAATTTGAAATTTACTCAAGAATTTACTCGAAATTTGAAATTTATTGAAAAGTGTGTTTGAAGTCAAAATACAACATGTCACAACATGTTTATATATTTCAGTACATTTTGAACAAAAAAAAAGAAAATGAATGAAAACGTTGATCCCAACAAAATACAATGCAGAAGAGAAAATGTAGAAGCCCACTTCAGTCACTTCGAGATTGAATCATTGTTAAAAGCTTTATCAAGCTAAACTAATAGAAAGATTATTGCAAGATGACTATCGAGAGTTAATAGAGCTTTCTATCATATTCACGGGGGAGATACTGACCGACACAAGTTGAAAATCAGGCCTCCAGGTGCCATGCAACATGCCCGTTGAATGGCAAGAAGCAAATTTATCCTGAAAGATATACTACCATTCTCAGTCAAGCTCCCAAGAGAGAAACAGCACGCAAGATGTGTGATTATTTATGTGACATCTTATATTAGGCCATGGCTTCAATGTAGTTCCGCAGTAAAAGCGCCTTACCAAGATCGGAGTTTTCGTATTCTATGAAGGCATATGGTAATGTGAGTAGTATTAGAACGGTTTGAGCGTGCGCCAAGGTCAAGCTGGCTCGGTGAGTACTTTCATTTTTCGGCGTCGGTGCGTTTGTTGATATCAAGCTTATCTCGTGGTAATTATTATTTTTATTCATTTATTTATTTTATTATTATTATTATTATTTTTTTTTTAATTATTATTATTATTTCTTTACTTATTTATCTTCCCTCAGATCCTGCATCGACGGCATTCCATGTTTTCTTAAAGAGTTTCATCGAGCTCTCCCATCTCTTCCTAGGTCTTCCTCTTGGTTTCGTTCCCTCCGATCTCCACTCCCATCTCTTCTTAGCCACTCTTCCTTCTTGCATCCTTTCCAGGTGTCTGCACCACCTCAATCTGGCTGCAACCATCTTATTCAATATAGCCTTCACTTCAACCTTCACTCTTATTCTTTCGTTTCTCTGTCTGTCTCTTCTAGTCTTTCCCATTATCGCTCTCAAAACGTACATCTCCACCGACTGTATTCTACTATCCTCTCTTTTGGTAGTACTCCATGTCTCTGCCTGATATAGTAAAATCGATGTTAACACAAACTCAAATATCTTTTTTACCTCCATACTCATTTGTCTATCTGTCATTATGGGATACACTGCTCTTACAGCTCCTCCATACTGAGCTATCCTAATTGTCATATCTTGTACATTTCCTCCCTCTCTTCCAAATACTCCACCCAAATACTTAAATTTCTCCAGCATCTTTATCTCAGTCCCCTCCACCTCTAATCTCAGCTCTCTCCCTCGTTCTTCTCTACTGATCACCATGATCTCCGTCTTTTCTGTGTTAATAGTCAAACCGGCCTCTCTAAGCCTATTCGCAAAACATATCACTACCTCCCTCAACCTGTCTCCCTCTTCGCTCCAGCATGCCAAGTCATCCGCATATGCCAAAATATCACCGTCCAAATCTCCAATATCCTCTCTCACCTTATGTATCACTACATCCAGATATGATACAAACTAATTGTTGACAACACGCTTTCTTGTTTAAAACCCTTTTCTCAGAACCATATCTATATATATATAATATCTATATATATAATATATATAATTATATATATATATATATATATATATATATATATATATATATATATATATTTCGACTTAGTTCATGATCTAAACTATTTTTTTTTTTCGCACCCTACCACTCTTTGCGAATGAAATTGAGATATTTTAGTTTTTTGAAAACTAAGTAGAGAATGGGAAAGACCAATTCTAGAATAATTGCGATTGAACCTTGTTTATTCTCAAGATCAAGCTGGACGTCCAACGACTTTTGCTGAAATCGAACAATATTTTCATGTGTCAGCTAAATCGGTAGACAAAAATGGACATGAGACAGATGATGATACCACATGCTTCCTAGAAATTAATGATTTAAGTCATATATAGGTTCTTTTAAAAGTTTAACATCCTGCGTGAATGGTAATAATCATGTCCAATTATCGTTCAAATATTAATTACGAATCTTTCAAAGTTGCAGTTTGACTTAAAAAAAAATAGTTTAGGATAGTTTTGCTTTTATGTATAGAGCTATAAAAACTGAAAAATAAAATGAGACAATGATGATGCCTACTATATACTAAAGTTAGATTTTTTTTCTTCAAATTACTGTATGGCTTATAATCTTTACAAGTAACATAATAAAGGTTTAGCTAATGCAAGAATGAATTCTGCAAGGAAAGAAAGCAATTGTAATGTATTTTATTGAGTCACCAACTTTGTAATCCGTGGATGCGAATAGTTTAATGGCCGAATTGCATGTGCTTCTAAAATCCTCCTTTATTTGTTTTTATAATGCCTTAAAATAAATTGGAATTTAAAGTTTCAACAGCTTCCATATATTCTATTGATCATTTGACTCTACGGCAGTACATTCATTTTCGGAAAAAAAATTCCAGAAGGAAAGCATTTAACCGATTTCAAAGTTGAGTGAATTTTTGGCAATCTATCTAACAATGCTTAAATGAAAATAATGAATGAGAACCTGAGTTTTTTTCGTTATTTCTTTCTTGGGTCAGTTTTAGCACTTCCATAGAACTTAAAATTTTGCAGATATAGGATATAAGACTATAATGTTATAGACTCCTTGCAAAACCTCTCAATATAATATGGTTCACAAAACTTTCCTTATTCGTAGGACAAGACCGACCATACCGTAAATGCAGTTTTTTACTTCATTCAAGCACATCATAACGCTCCGACAAAAAGATATTTCGAAAACTAATTTATGCAATTTTATCGATCCTGTAACGTGCAAATGAAAAATAGTTTTGATTATTTTTACACAAATAAGAATGGTAGAAACTAGAAAGACTTCCCTGTAGCTACCCATTTGTTTTCAAACGCAGGGCTCGTTCAGAAAGCTCGCGGTTTTATATTTTGTAATTAAATTTATAATATACTTTCAGCCTTCTAATTTATTGATTTTGCCTTCTCAGCAATGTTTATACTCATATGTATATTTAAAGTTTCTGGTTTTATGACCAAAAAAAAAAATACATCAACGAGAAACTGCACAAATCTGATCAAATATTGCGGGGCATTGCAGTTTAGAATTAGAAAAACAGACGAGTCTAGAAAAAAATTTACAATTGTTGGTCTAAGGTTTTAATTAAAACGAATACAAAAAAATATTCAAGAGATTCGATATAATTAATCGGCAGTTTACTGCGACGGAAAATTTTTTACATTAGTAATAGTTTTAAAATTCAATTCACCGATAACAAACAAATAAGAAAAGATTGAACCTAAAAGAATATCGGAAAAAGATGCACAGTACGGTAATAGCAAACTATATTATTATTATTATGTAATCAGTGAAACTCAATTTCTCTACAAACACAAGTAGTAAACCTTAGCATAAATTTTCTATTTTTTCACAGAACGACAAACCAAGTCAAAATGGCGTCTAGTTGCTGCCGCTTACAAGTAGTTGTTCTTCAAGTTTCATCACATCGTACGTCTGGCAAATATTTTTTCCAATTTTCTTTTTAAAAATTTACAAAATATACTAAATTGGTATCTTAAATTTCTTAACTTTGAGTTTATTTTTGCCTTTTGTTTCTTTTTTTTTAAATATATTTTTAAATTTTTATTTTATACATAAATAATTTTAAATATTTCTGATAAAAACAAAAACAATATATATATATAATATATTATATATATATATATATATATATATATATATATATATATATAATATATATATATATATATAAATTATATATATAATATAATATATATATATATATATACAATATATATTTAGGTAATGATCGCTGGAACACATATTTTTAAGTAGGAGGGCCTTGTTGGAGAAATATGAAGGAATCAAATAGATGCTAAAGGTTAAAAGTTAATAAAAATTTAATTTAATGTAATAATTTTTATTAACTTTTAACCTTTAGCATCTATTTGATTCCTTCATATTTCTCCAACAAGGCCCTCACTTATAATATATATTATATATATATATATATATATATATATATATATATATATATATATATAATATATATATATATATCTAATATTTATATATATATAATATTATATGTTTTTTTTATCCGTAGTTTTGAATGTTTTTTTTTTTTTTTTTTTAATATAATTTCTAGGTAAAGATTAACCACGTCCACATAGTGACGGCAGATACAAAAATATATAGGACCTGTTTACGTTTATATCATATCGTGTTTAAATTTTTTTTTTTTTAACTAAAGGAATACTTAACTGCAAGATGGCAGGGGAAGTCGGGGGTCTCTCAGCCCTCAGTGGAAACCACAGTGTAGGACTATTTCCCCCCCTCCGGGAGGTTCCGGAACCCCGCTCTTGGTATTTGGTGTGAGGGGTTCTCCGCCCCCTCCGGGGTATGAAGTCCCCCTGTCCCGTCGGCTCGGAGCCCTCTTTTTTTTTTAACATTTTTTGTAATAAGCTTTATATGCCGATTTCAAATATGTAGTTGGTTTTTCTGTCGTACTTTCGAGATATTTCATTTTGGGATTTTTTTTATATATAATGTGATTAAAAAAATTATTTTAAAATATCGAACTTTTGACATGTCCGTCAACAATGAAATTCATTGTATATCCTTACTGCAATGTTAAAAAAAAAAAATCAAAACTGACGGTCGTAAAATACACACACAATATATAATATATATATAAATATAATATATATATATATATATATTATATATATTTAATATATATATATAATAATAATAATATATATATATATAATATATGCCAGATTAGAAAGATACCCTTCAAAAACTAGAAAACACACGTGCTACACTAACAACTGGACATTTTTTGGGAATCAGTGACAATTTTATCGAAGAATTTCATTTTTTAGTTGCTTTATAAGTGTTTCATTTTTAAGTATATATATATATATTATTATATATATATATATATAATATATATATTAATATAATATATATATTATTATATATATTATATATAATATATATTAATGCCAGATTATAGAAGATACTCATAAACTAGAAACTACCGTGCACAACTAACAACTGACATTTTTGGAAATCAGTGTACAATTTTATCGAAGACATTTATTTTTTTAGTTGTAAGTAAGTGTTTTATATTAAGTACAGGTTAACTATAGGTGGTGTAAATAACTGGTTAAAAAATAACAGAATACAGTCTAATACAAAATTTTCGAATTTGAAACACAGTTTCATTTGTCATTAAATATTTTTCAACATATTTTGCTTCTAGATTTTTACTACATGACATTGGGTCTATCACATTGTGGAGTCTGAGATCTTTGCCGAATTCCTGTCCTATCTGAACTCTGATTTCCACCTGCCCTCCAGAAGAAAAGTGTTGAGGGATCTTGATGTCAATGCATAATGGGAAGGCTGATTTACCACAATTATCAGTAAGGTCAGTTATGTGGCCACAACCGCAGATAGCTGGACTGGGAACAACCAAAAAGGATTTGCGTTCACTGGATTAATTAAATACTTGGAAGAGAAGAGAGCTGTCCTTGCCTTGTAGAGACTCTTTGTTTCTCAGACCAGCCAGTCCCTAGCCAACATATTACAGATTTTCATCAATAATTTGGCATGAGCATAAGGTCAGTAAAAATAAATATGAAATAATAACTAGTGCTGAAAAAATTATAACTCCAATAAGGAAACAACTAAATTAAAAAAATTGTCTGCAGGTTGCCCGCATTAAACAGATAACGGTGTAAATTTCTGTGCACCTTTCGGTGGATGCTCATGAGAATGGTACGAGAGGAGGAACAGTCCGATTGGCAGAGAATAGTAGTTTACGCGTGAATAGATGAGAAATTAGTGACACAGATGTTTGCAAACAAAACTCTCCAGCTAAAAATCTGCTTGAAAAATCGATACCTTAGCCTAAATAACATCTCCGTTGAATTCCTACACATTAAACCTTGGTTACTAAGGATGTTTCAAATGTTCCTCGCGGGTCCTGGTGCCCAGGATCCATTTAATAAGACCTTACCAAAGCAAAGGAATTGTGGAATGCCCAAAACAGGAAACTACACTGCTTGCGAGAATTAAGGGAGTTGGGAAACTAAATTAAAACATCAAGTGTTACCACTGGAACTCACTCTCGATTCTATAAAACCTGCTAGAACTTGATGGCAGCAATGACACAAATCACAACTTTGTATGGAGCAAAAGCCTTGTCTCCAGTTTTAATAAAAATTTAAAGCAGAAAGTTGGACGTTTTGACATGAGAGGAATGTCAGTGAAATCTATTACTGAGCAATGAACAGAATTTCGATCGCGCTTTTGTCGTACGGAATCGATAATAAATCAGAGATTTAACCCAATCCATCTCCAAATCATAACTGGTTATGAATCATCCCTTGCGCATGTTTACTTTACTTGGCACTCTTATCATTACTTTACGATTCGCCTCAAACGATTTCATCACAACAAAAAGATGAAGTACAAATGGAACATTTCCTTAGCGAAAAGTAAGTTAGTTTATATAAGTACGAGGTGTTACCTCAAAGTTCGGGGAATATGAACAGCTCGCGCGAAATGGATGTAGTATGTCCTTCTATCTTTAGATGTGGCCAGTAGTATGCTTTGTGGATCAGTGTACTAACAGCCAAACAGGTGAAAGTTTTTTCAACCGATATAACAGAATTTAACAAGCAAATAATTTGCATTAAATTTAGCTTCAAACCTAAAAGAACTTCTGCAGAAATCCATCGCATGCTACAGGAAGCCTTTGGAGATAATGTCATGAGCCTATATAGCCTATAACAAATTAAAAATCTATTTTTGGTACAAACGCTTCAAGGACGAACCTTTAGCTGTCGATCAACGATGAGCGTTCCGGAAGACCTTCAACAAGAACAACGCCGGATATCATAAGATTTGGCGAGGCTATCCTTGCATATCGTAGGCGAACTATCCACGAGATGGTAGGACAGTTGGACGTTTTGAACATGAGATGCATTTCAGTGAAATCTTTATTAAGAATGCTGATCAATGGAAAATTACGAATGGATTTCGTATAGGAAATGGTTCAAAGTGCAACTGGATACCCTAGAAATAAACCAATTGCACATTGGTTATGAAGGATAAATCCTAGTACGCACCCTTGAAAATTACGATTGTGAGAGTGTGGTAGAGAAAGCGAGTCGAGGATACTTCCTAAGCGAAAAGTGAGTTTAATTTAAGTTTATATAAGTACGAGGTGCTACCTCAAAGTTCGGGGAATATGAACAGCTCGCGCAAATCGGATGTAGTATGCCCTTCTATCTTTAGATGTGAAAAGTAGTATAGTATGCTTTGTGAATCAGTGTACTAACAGCCAAGCAGGTGAAAGGAAGAGTTTTTTTTAACCATTATAACAGGATTTACCAAGCCTATTATTTGCATTAAATTTAGGTTCAAACCTAAAAGAACTTTTGCAGAAACCCATCGCATGTTACAGGAAGACTTTGGAGATAATGTCATGAGCTTATATAGCCTGTAACAAATTAAAAAAAAAAACTATTTTTGATACAAACGCTTCAAGAACGAACGTACAGCTGTCGATCAACGATGAGCATTCCGGAAGACCGTCAACAAAAACAATGCCGGAAATCAAAGATTTGGCGCGGCTATCCTTGCATATCGTAATCGAACTATCCACGATGATTGTGGGATGGTAGGAAAGTTGGACCTTTTGAACATGAGGCATTTCAGTGAAATATCTATTAAGAATGCTGAGCAATGAACAGCGCTTTATCTGCACGGAACTCGAATAAGTCAGAGATAACCCCAATTCCATCTCCAAAATCATAACTGGTTATGAACTATGGGTTTAAGTTTTTTATTAAACTCTTCACCCTTCAGAAGACTTCCGCCTTCGCCTAATACATTCATCACAACAAAAAGATGAAGTACAAATGGAAAATTTCCTAAGCGAAAAGTGAGTTTAAATAAGTACAAGGTGCTACCTCAAAATTCGCGGAATATGAACAGCTCATGCGAATTGGATGTAGTTCCTTCATCTTTAGATTGGCGAGAGTAGTTTGTGAATAATGTACTAAACAAGCCAAGCAGATGACAGGATTTTTTTTCAACCATATACGGATTTAACAAGCAATAATTGTTTAATTTAGCTAACCTAAAAGAATTTCTTCAAAATGTTATGAGCCTATATAGCCTATAACAAATTAAAAAAACTATTTTTGATACAAACGCTTCAAGAACGAACGTACAGCTGTCGATCAACGATGAGCTTTCCGGAAGACCGTCAACAAAAACAACTCCGGAAATCAAAGATTTGGGGGGGCTATCCTTGCATATCATAGGCGAACTATGCACGATGATTGTGGGATGGTAGGACAGTTGGAGGTTTTGAATATAAGAATGCTGAGCAATGAACAGAAATTCGATCGCGCTTTAATCTGCACGGAACTCGGATAATAAGTCAGAGATAACCCCAATTCCATCTCCAATATCATAACTGGTTATGAATCATGGGTTTAAGTTTTTTTTACTTAAACTCTTCACCCTTCAGAAGACTTCCGCCTTCGCCTAATACATTCATCACAACAAAAAGATGAAGTACAAATGGAACATTTCCTGAGCGAAAAGTGAGTTAGTTTATATAAGTACGAGGTGCTACCTCAAAGTTCGGGGAATATGAACAGCTTGCGCGAATTGGATGTAGTATGTCCTTTTATCTCTAGATGTGGCGAGTAGTATACTTTGTAAATCAGTGTACTAACAGCCACGTAGGTGAAATTAAGAATTTTTTTTCCTAGTGCGAATTTGTTAGGGTAACTTCCAACGATTTGGAAATTTTTTTTCCAACCGATATAACAGAATTTAACAAGCAAATAAATTGCACTAAATTAGTAGAAAAATTCTTCCTGAACATCATGGTGTAATTATTTTTTAAAAAGTTTTTTTTAAATAGTTTTTTAGATACAGAAATTTATTTAGAGAGGTGCCGAACTAAAAAATTTCAATTCCAGTCAAAATTGCAATTCCAGGTTTAGGATCAAAAAATGTTTTATTTATAATTATAGAAAATCTAATTATTTTTCATATTCTCAACCTCTATCTCAATCTTCGGATTTTACTTAGTCAAATAAATGGAGCTGGAGCCTGGGTATATTTTTTTCATGAAAATTTTTAGATGAAAAATTTGCAGAAGATGTGCTGAACATTTTTAAATAGTACAGAATCCCTAGTCGGATCCGGATCCGAGCCGGAGCCGGAGTATGATTTTTTTTCGAAGAATATTTTTTTAGATCTGCGAACAATTTCAATAAGGGCGACTTATCGGATCCGGAGCTGAGCCGAAGTTGGAGCTGGAGCCGAAGCAACCTGGGTATGATTTTTTTTTCTAAAAATATATTTTTAGTAAAAATTTAATGCCAGAAGACGTACTGACAATTTCAAATAGTAAGAAACCTTAGTCAGATACGAAGCCGAAGGTGAAATCGGAGCCGAGCCTGGGTAAGAATTTTTTTCAAAAAATATTTTTTAGGTGAAAAATTTAATGCCAGAAACACTGACAATTTTCAAATAGTGCAGAAATCTTTAAGGGGAGCCGAAGTCGAAGTGGGAGCCGAAGTCAGAGCCGTTGCCGTATTTGATTTTTTTTCGAAAATATTTTTTTAGGTGAAAATTTATTGCCAGAAGTGCGAACCATTTTCAAATAGTGCAGAAACCTGTGTCGGACCGGAGTCGGAAGCGGAGCCGGATTCTGGGTATTAATTTTTTTTAAGAATATTTTTTTTTAGATGAAAATTGTTTCCAGAAGACGTGCTGAACAGGTTTCAATAGGCAGAATCTAGCGATCCCGGATCAGGAGCCCAGTCGTAGCCAAGTCGCCGGTGCAATAGTATAATTTTTTCAGAAAAAATTTTTTAGATGAAATTTATTGCCAGAAGTCGTGCTAAACAATTTCATTTAATAGTGGCAGAAACCTTAAAAGTTTTTTTCCCACCAAAGAAAAAAATCCCCAGAAAAGCCGAAGGGAAGTCAGAGCGGAGCGCAACCTGAGTAATGATTTTTCAAAATTTTTTTAGCGTGAATTTAATGCAGAGACACACTGAACAAATTTTCAATAAGCAGAAACCTTAGTCAGGTCGGGATCCGGATCCGGATCCTGGGTATAAAATTTTTCAAGAAATAATTTTAATTGATGGAACTTTATTGCCAGAAGACTGCTAAACAATTTTTCATAGTGAGAATCCTTAATCGATCCGGTTTTGAGTCGGAGCGATTAAAAGTCGAGATGGAGTCGGAGCAGAAGTATGGATTTTTTCGAAATATTTTTTTTAGGGGAAATTTTATTGATAGAAGAACGTGCTGAACATTAAAATAGTTCAGGAGAACCTTAGTCGGATCCAGGATCCGGAGCGGAATCTGGTATGAATTTTTAAAAATATATTTTAGGTGAAAACTTTTATTGCCAGAAGACGTACTGAACTATTCGAATAGTTCAGAAACCTTAGTCAGATCCGGACCCGAAGTCGTAGGTGCTGGAGTAGGAGCCGGAGCTGAAGTCAGAGCCGGACCTGGGTATGATTTTTTTCAAAAAAATTTTTTTTTAGGTGAAAAATTTAATGCCATAAAACGTACTGAACAATTCAAATAGTGCAGAAACCTAGTCGGGTCCGGATCCGTATCCAGAATCGGAGCCTTATCCTTGGTATAATTTTCAAGAGATAATTTTCTTAGATGAATAATTTATTCCAGAAAGACTTGCTGAACAATTTTCAAATAGTGCAGAATCCTAAGTCGGATTCGGAGTCGATATGAATTTTTTCGAAAATATTTTTTTGTGGAAAAATTTATTGATAGAAGAAGTGCTGAACAATTTTCCAATTAGAGCAGAAACCTTAGTTAGATCCGGAGCCGAAACGAACTCGGGAGCCGTGCGGAGCTGGAGCCGAATCCTGGGTATTAATTTCTTCAAAAAATATCTTTTTAGGAAAAATTATTGCCAAAAGACGTGTTGAACAATTTCAGTTAGTACAGAAACCTTAGTCGAATTCGGAGCCGAACCGGAGCCAGGTCCTGTATGATTTTTACGAAAATATTTTTCGGTGAAAAATTTATTGAATTGTGCTGAACAATTTTCAAATAGGGCAAGAACCTTTGAGATCCGGAGTCGGAGCCGGATCTTGCTTATAAAATATTTTTCAGAATATTTTTTATTGAAAATGTTTGAAAATAAAGGGACAATTTTCAAATAGTTCAAAACCTTAGTCGGATCCGGATCCGGAGTTAACGCCGGACTGTTTAAAAATTTTTCCAAGAAATATTTTTTTAGTATGAAAAATTTATTGCCGGAAGACGGGCTGAACAATTTTCAATAATGCAGAAACCTTAGTTGGATCCGGATCGAAACGGAGCCGGATTCTGGGTAAAAAATTTTGTTCCTATAAATATTTTGTTTGGTGAAAGAAAACGTACTGAACAAATTTCAATAGTGCAGAAACCTTAGTTGGATCCGGAGTCGGAAACGGAGCCGGATTCTTAATTTTGTTCCTAAAATTTTTTTTTGCCGAAATGTTTATTGCCAGAACGTGCTAAACAATTTTCAAATAGTGCAGAAACCTTAGTCGGATCCAGCGTCGGATCTGTAGTATGTAGTATGAAAGTTGTGAAAGGAAGGAAGATGGCTGGTTGCATTAAATCCTTAGTGGATGCAAGGAAATAAGTCTTGAGTGTGGCTAGGCTTACATAACGTATGGCATTACTGTGATAATGTTAGTAGTGAGACTAGGTTGAATAAGAGGTACAGATATAAAGTATAGATACAGAACCTCTCTGGCTACACGGCAATTTGATGGGTTGCTCCTGGCAAGAGCAACCAACCAAAGTCAAGCCACGCCGACATGGGTACAAGAGCTTGTTGCGATAAATTTGCAATAATAAGAACGATGAAAAATTTCACTCGCGCCAAGGACTCGAACCAATCGGACAACTAGCGTCGTCGTTAGACAATGTACATGAGGCTCTACCGCTATTGCGATCCGCCTCCCCAGAAAAAGATGCATCTCGGAAGTTTTCAATTCTTGCTTCGATATCACTGGCTTTGAACTGAATATTTATTCAATCCATAGAAGGGGGTTGGAACCCCATGCTGGGCAAAGGCATTTGTAGTTTGCTACCGTGTTACGGAGCCAACCAAAGTCAGACCACGCCGATATGGCAAACATGCTTGTTGCGACAAATTTGCATAATAAGAACGAAGAAAAATTTCACACGTTCCAGTCACTCGCGCCAGGACTCGACCATCGACAACAGCGTCGCTGTTAGACAATGTACAAGAGGTTTAAACCACTAGTCAATCCGACACCCCAGAAAAAACGTATTCGTTACAGTTTTAGTTTCCTGCCTTCGATTTCACTGCTTGAAACTGCGATACTTTATTAAATTCAGGGTGGTTGGAACCCCTGCTTGGGCTACACGGTATTCTTCAGGGGTGCTCATGTGTAGACCAAACGACCAAGGTCAAGGAACGCAACAGGCGCACAAGATGCTCTACAAAATTTGCAATAAGAACGAAAAAATTTCGCTCGCGAAGGACTCGAACTATCGAAACAGCGTCGCCGTTAGAACAATGTTAAGGAGGCTCTACCACTAGTCCGACCCGCCCCTAGAAAACGAACGCATCTCGGAAGTTCAATTTCCTTGCTTTGATAACTGCTTTGAAACTCATCTTATTTAATCCCGAAGAGGTTGGACCCCTGCTGGGCCAAACACGGCATTCTTCAGGGGTGTTCATGTGTTCAGGAGAACCGACCAAAGTCAGGGACGCGACAATGCGCACAATTGCTTGTTGCGGACAAATTTGCAAAAAAAGAAAAAATTTCACTCGCGCAGGACTCGAACCATCGACACAGCGCCGTTAGACAAAGTACAGGAGGCTCTACCACTAGTCCGATGCACCTCCCAAAAAAGAAGGCATCTGGGAAGATTTCAAATCTCTGCTTCGATATCACTGCTTTGAAACTCGCTACATATTTAAAACCACAGAAGGGTGGTTTGACCCCCTCTGGGGCTCACGGCATTTTGCAGGGGTGCTCATGGGTTACAGGACCAACCGACCAAGTCAAGGTCGCCGACATGCGCACATGCTCGTTGCGAGAAATTTGCTAATAAGACGAAAATAGTCGACTCGAATCAAGAGCGTCGCCGTAACATGACAAGAGGCTTTACTATATCGATCCGCCTCTCCAAAAAAGAAGACATCTCGGAACATTTTTCAAGTCACCTTCGACATAACTGCTTTGAAACTGTACTTATTTAAATCAATAGAAGGTTACTTGGAAGTTTTTTTTGCCGTCTAAAAAATGAAAAATTTTCCAAATTTTATTTTTTGTTTTTTTAGCATTTCATTATTGCTAACTAGATAAAAAAAATTCATTAAATAAAACGAAAGATGTTATTTTCTTCAAATTTGTCAAGCTCACATATAAACGTGTTAACAAACTGACGTTTATATTAATGTTTTGGTAGAACGTAAGGTGGTGTCAGCCATGGTTGACTATTCTGTTCAAAAATTTTGAAAGACTTTTAGAGATTGTAAATTTTTTTTTAAAAAAAACAATTTCAAAATAGACTAAAAATTTTTACCACACTAAATTGGAGTATTTTATTGCAAGAACTACTTTTCTAACTTCAACATTAATAATTTAAAATTTCCAATTTCTGAGAGAAATTTCAAAAAAAAAATTCCTTCACCAAAATTTCAAAAACGATTTTTTTTTTTGGTTTTTTTCATAAAATTAATAGTTTCATCAAAATTTACTTTAATCGGTTTGGAATAGTTGAGATTTTGCTATGAAGTCTCCCCTTAATGACCACAATTATATAAAATTGCCCGAAGTAAAAGGTGAGGTAATGACAGATTATATTACTATCATTATAAATGACAAATAGAATTCTTCTATGTGACGTTTTAAGTTTGCTTATTTTTCTAGCATTTGTTTTCTTAGTACTTTCCACTATAATTCACATCATTAATAAATGTCAAGGATTAACGATAATTTCAGAAAACTTGCAATTACATTTTAGCCATTTTAAAGGTATAAACATCTCGACCTTTAATCTTAACCTTCGCAAATTATAATGAACTTACTGAAACATCTACAATATAAGACGAGGATAGGACAGGTGGAACCTGGCTGTAAACACACGGCTACAACTCCTACGTTGTACACTGTAATTTTTACTTCTACCTACAAGCCCCGTAACACAAACTTTTTAAGACCTGTAGCTACAAGAAAAAATATTACAAGTTTTAGACCAAAATTACAAGTTTGCAACATTGATTAGATCTGCCTTTGTGTAATTTCGTATTACGAGGTTCTTGTTCTGATAATTTTTCCTTTGATTGCTATATTACTTTTGTTTTATTGATTACTTAGGAGGTCATAACTAGCTACAAAATTTTTTCCGTGCTTACAACTCCTTTTAAATATATTAAATATATATATATTATATATATATATATATATAAATATATATATATATATATATATATATTTAATATTATATATATATATATAAATATATATATATAAATAATATATTATATATATATATATATATATATATGCAAATCTTTTTGGTTTCAACAGCTCAAACTCTTTTAATATATATATATAATTACTATATATATTATATATATATTATATATATAATATTAAAATAATATTAATATATATAATATATATATATATAGTACTATAATATCCAGCAAAATATATACTTTGGTCCTTTAATAACTTAGGAATTCTCCACTTAAAAATTCAAATAGTATATAATGGATTCGAATTTTAATATTTTTTTTTTTCTTAAAGTACTAAAAATATTTAATTTATAGTGTTAATGGTGGATCATGCCAATGCTATGTTTCATGTGTTTAGTATATTGGAATGTTTAGAAATGATAAAAAAATTATCTGAATTAACTTTTTTCAAGCAAAAGGACAGTCCAAAACCGGAAAGGAGGATTGGCAAATTTGCTGAAGTGGATCACATGTACTAGACATTAAGGGAAGGAGCTCCATATGTGGCTCGGTGTACAGAAAGTATGCATTAACCAATTGCTTCTACAATGGCTCCTACCATTTCTGCTGTACAAGAGTTGTATGAAATAGTTTTATTCATGAATTGGCTGCACTCCATTGTGCACAAGTAGTGATGGTACTTTTCTTTTTCATAGTATAATCAGAATTGAATCAAAAACTTATTAATTTATTATTATTATTATTGTTGCTGTTGTTGTTGAATTTTAAATATTAACAAAAAAACTTTGGAGTTGGTGTGGCAGGGGATTGGTGATAGAATGATGGAGAACGGATAAGAGAGTGGAGGGTGCCTAATTTATTATATGCGGATGATTGGTTTTCGTGGCAATCTTAGAAGTTTGAGATGATTGGTAAGTGATTTGGTAAGGTGTGTAAAAAGCGGGGTTTGAAGTAAACGTAGATATGAGTAAGGTTATGGTTGTAGTGAGGACAGTCCTCGGTGTGAAGTATGTTGGATGGCGAGCAAATGAAACAAGTTTAGTTTAATATTTAGGATATAATGTTTGGATGAAAAGGAACGCATGTGTAGTGTTATTGGGAAAGTGTGAAGGAGGAAGGTGGCTGTGCAATTGAACATTGGTATGTAAAGGACTAAGTCTGAGTGTCTTAAGGTCTTCCATGAGGGTATGCTGTTACCTTTGTTAATATATGTAGTGAAACATAGAATTGTAATATTTGTACAATAAAATATATTTTATATATTATATTAATATATATATTTATATATATTATATATATAAGTATATATATATATTCTTTTTTTACCACCGATTGGTGGTAAGGCGCGACATGCATTCGGGATAAAGAAAGTAAAGAAGACTTAAACACAAGTCGAAAAGAAAGACAGCCTCCGCCCCTCTATAACTATTAGTGAGAACTGCCGCAGTCAGAAATCCACCCTAGAGCTTCATGTACCGCGACTGACCCTCTTCATGGCATCTCGTCAATGTGGGCATACTTGGCCCAGGTGGCCCACACCATACCCATCAAAAACCCACGCCATTCACTCCTATTATGCCCTTTTTTCTCGCCTCTGCCAAACTCATTCTCTCCTCCAGAATTACTTTACTGACTCAATCCACTTTTTCTTCGATCTATCAGCGGGTTGATTCCCAACACACTCACCACTATACATCCGCTTAAAAAACCGACTATCATTTCATCCTTTCACATGACCACCACTCAATACTTTCATTTCTTTCTCATTTACCCTTTTCTTACCCCACACACTCTCTGATTCGCCTTCCTCATTTTACATTCTACTCACACAAGCACAACTAAGAGTCCATGTGAACACATGAATTTAAGATCTTATACTTATTCCACACCATAGTCTCACTACTACATTAACTCATACAACATCCCTCAATGTAGACCCTAGCGCACTCCAACATAGTCTTTCACATTCACCAAAGATTTAATTGCACCAGCCACCTTCCTATTATTCACAACTTTCCTACTACAATCTGCATCATCCGTTCCTTTTCATCCAACATGTATCTAAATATTTAAACTCAGACACTGTTCCAGCTGCTCACCATCTACAATAACTTCACCCGAGGACTGTCCTCACTCACAAACATAACCTTACTCTAATCTACGTTAACTTTCAACCCCTTCTATTACACATCCTGCCAAATATCTTACCAATCCTCTCAACTCTCTTCAGATTCTGTTGGTCCCTTCCCATGTTGGGTCCGGGAACGAACAGATCCGACAGGAAGCTAAACATCTGCGAACAACAGTAGTGCCACAT
>JABUQX010024464.1:0-36655 GCA_015478945.1 Trachelipus rathkii | reverse complement strand
AAACTAAGAAATTCTAGTTCACTTGACCCCTCTATCTTTGCGGTTGCGATGTTGGTACTTTTACTCTTTCTATAGGTACTGTACGGCAAGTGCTCGAGGAAACTTTCCCTGCGTACCACCACCTTTACGACTCCCTGTAGCACAAGGGGTGCTGTGCGGCACATGATTTTGTGTATGATATTAGTAACTCCAGACTAGTTCGCTGCCGTGCCTCCTTCTTTCCTGCCACCTCTTTCTGTGGAATTCTCTTCCAATCTTCTTCTGTGGTTTTCCTACTCAATTTAATCTCCCTCACTGTAAGCTCCCGCGTCTATTCTCATCTGCCGTAGATTTGCGTTATTATGAATTTTGTTGAGGCGTTCAACACCCCCTCCTGGAATAGGGTTCTGCCCGTGTGGTGGTGACAACCTGTAAAAAAAATAAAAAAATAAAAAAGGTTTTAAACGTTCAAGATTTCAGGAGCCCATGCACCCATCAAATGTAATCACAGGTAGTATTAGGACACCTCAGAGGAGAAGGAGGAGGAAGAGGAATGTGCGCGAAGATAAATTCGGAAGGATACAATACAGAAGTAGGAAAAGAGAATTCCACAAAAACAGGCGGGTACGTGCTCGGGAAAAAAGAGGAAGGGCACCACCAGCAAACTAGCCCTGGAAGTTACCCAATGTCAACACAAATGTACTTCGTTGCGCGAGAGTTGAGCGAAGCACCCTATTGCTACAGAGGGCGTGCTAGTGAAAGGGACGACGGAAAGTCCTCCCGAGGAACCCGTAGGAAAAAATGATAACACGGCGACAGATAAGAGCAACCATCAACCCCGCCCGTAATAAGAAAGGAAAGAAAAGTGAAGGACGGGAAGGAGAGGGAAGGAGTGGCAGACGTGAGCAGCTCAAGGGAGCAAGAGACGCGGGTGGCACGAAAGTCGGACTGCATTCCTCAAAATTCGGAGATTTTAGAGGAGATGTGCAATGGCTCACATGCTGCACCCGTCCTACAATTCCACTATATTCTCTATGGGCCTCAGATAATACACTTTCGCCATCAGTGGTCGAGAAGAGCGCACCTATGTCAACCTACTTCCAAAAAGAAAAGGAGCTGCATGCTGTTCGCATGTCTAGACAGCAATCAGCGCATACTCTAAATTTATATCCATTAGAAGATCGGGTTGAAACCCGTTCTCGAGAACTCTCACTTCTTAGACCATCTGGAATCCCATTCCCTTCTTTCTGATCGACAGTATGGCTTTCGGACGCTCTGAGCGTCTACTGGCCATATACTTTCCTATTTAACAGTTTTATGTTTTCCGCCTCTTAGGAACTGAGCTCGAGAGGATAGACCGTATTTCCAGTCTGGAGTCACATGATGTGAGCGCGCTATGACACCAAATGATCAAATTAACACAATAAGCGAGAGTGTGTGTAAGCTAGAGGCAGAGTTTATCAAATAGGTACTGCAGATGTAAGATTTTGTCAGTAGGTGCGAAAACCACGTGAGTTAGCGCCACTTCCTTTCTATCAGGCAGCATGATTGCACGGTTTGCTCGTAATGGTATTTCAGTTTGCGCTGCAACGAAGTTTTGTCTAGCTGAATGAATAAATTACTAGGCTAATAAGGAACCGATCAAAGGTCCAGAATTAGGAGAGAAATAGAAGGATATGTCCTATCCAGCGACCCCTGGAAGTTCGTAACCATCTCGAAAGCCTCCTTGAGATATGGCTAGTAGAAAAACACCGAAATTATGCCGAACACACAAGTAGGACCTAGAAAGATTTGTACAGTAGGAGAATCAAGGAGGTCAGGCGCACTTTTGTTTAATGAAATTCGCTATGAAGAAAGAAACTTTAGTTTTGAGCGATCGAGTGTAATGGGAGAGGGAAAAGGTAACCCACAATGCAAGATGCGTAGAAGAATATGATCTAGGAACCTCTCCATCCCAGCCAACCGATTACACTGCCGTCCCTCCCTTAATCCTGTTAATTGATAGAACCATCCAATTTACCCAGTTCTAAAAGATTCCCTTAAATTGAGGTGAGAGAGCCCGAAGTAGTTACCTATCGATTCCCATGTCAATTTTCTTTTGGAAACCCTTAACATTTCAAGGCGTGCCTCTAGTGACCGGCATACTGCCTTAGCTTTGTTAACCAGAGCCATTGGATGGAACAACGCCCACACACCGAAATCGACGCCTTATGGACCTTATTACTAAAGAGGTGATCCTAGTACACCATTAAAATAAAAAGATTTAAGTAAAAGTTAAAGCAATTGTGTGAACCTAATGAATATCCTAGCTACTAATTCTCTCATCTATATGTAATATCAGCATCCCTCTTTTGTTTATCAATGCTAATATTAAGAAGCTTTAAGCGTCTTCTCATGAATAAGGGCCTATATGCAGTCATTCCTCACTTAAAAAAGTACTTTGATTATGAGTAATATGCCCACATCAAGAAAGATTCTAACTCTCCAGCCCTGTGCAACCAAACCATTATCTGCGTGTGCCGGTTCAAAACCCCTGCCTCACGCGCGCGCAAAAACCAACGCGGCGAGTGTGGGGGCAGTGCGGATGGAGCCTCTTGGAAGGATACGGAAGTATATCTCAAAATTAAGAGTAAGTTTTAGAATAAGTGAATGGGTAGTCGTGTAGGTGTCGGTCAATTTTTGAATAAGTGGTGGAGTCGGAGAGATACGCTGAGAATTTTGACAAGAAGGAGGTCGGACATCTGAGGGGTCGGTAGAGTGTTAGTGTAAAGTGGAGTCCAGAACAAATGATTCAATTGCACAATATTTGTGGTAAGTGTGTGTGTCTTGGTAACACCTTCAATCCATCGGAAATATGATCTCTACGGAGTTGCCACGCCTTATCCAGAAATATGTTAGAGAAGGGACTTCTTTGGAGGAAGAGAATCTCGCTCCCCAGTAGGTCTCAGAGTGTGAGAGAAATACTGAATGGAAAGATAACAAGTGCTGTACCCCTGCAAACGCCACCTAAATCAGTATGAGAGGAACCATCCAACCCATTGCAGTGTTGATGGAAGGAGCGGAAAGGAAAGAAACGCCCATGTAGGAAATAAGTAGAACAATAGCTGCTGCAAAACCACCCCCTCCAGTGAACAGATGGGGACTTGTACGAAGCCTGCAATTATTGAATGTATCTTGGATTAAGACCATCGTACCCATGGGAAAACCCAGAATAAATCCTGACGTAGTCAACAGCAAAACGGTATAAGCGACACGGTCCAAGAGGTGAGAGGGGAAACAGGGTAATTGTCTTTGATGATGTCGTAAGAAAAGAGAAATCGTACAATTTTGCAAAATGTCAAATGCTTATGCTAGAGATTTAAAGAGAACGAACCGAACCCACCTCCAAGACCGCAGAGCAGCTGCCAACGCAAGAGGAAATTACAATGGATGATGCGAGCAGGCGAAAGAGAGGAAGAGGAAAATATTTTTCTACCGAGCAAGAAGCAGTAGAAGATGCCGGCTACAACACGAATCAAGAACCAAAATCGAAGCTCGAGGAGACGGTGTTATAGTCGGCCCAGTGAATTTTGAGACAAAATAAGGGAACGAAGCAGGTAACTGTCACACCATAATTCAAGGCCACGGAAAACATATAAAATAATGGTTATAGATGGCATATATATGATTAAATACGAGAGTTAGAAATGAAAGGAATGCTTAAGAAGATTACTTGGACCATCTGTAGAGGGATCTCAGACAGGAAAGCGAAAAAAATTAAAGGAACGTTTAGAGTTAGGGAAAGAAGTGGGAATGAGTTCCGGAGCAGAGTAGAGTTGCAAGTCCACTGGTTGGTAAAAGGTACAAACATGAAAGCCGACAGCTTTTCATAAATTACTGGCTATCATAACGCACACATCAAATCATAAAAAAAAAAAAAAAAACAGCAACAGAAATAAACGAGACAAAAACCAAAGGAGAAATGAGGGAAAATTATTCGTACGCCAAAAACGATTAAATTTAAAACCTAAAATTTAAACTCATAAAACCCTATATTTACAAGTAAATAATTAAAAGTGGAAATTAATCCAGGAAAAAGGTTTAAAGAAAACACTGCTCGCACTCACAACACTCACGAAATTGAAAAGAAAAGGAGAAAAGAAAAAGAGATACTTATTTGAATCAAACTTAAAAAAGTCTGGAAAGAATAAATCCGAGACTAAATTATTAATGAAATGAGAAAGACTTTGGAAAGAGGTTAATTCTTTGGTTAGCACCCAAGGTACATGGCAGATAAACTCGTAAGAATGAATCTTAAGGATTAAAAAGAAGTTGAAAGCGAAAAAAAAAAACCTTGGACATATATATAAGTTAATATAAGAAGAGATTAGATGATATAAGATATAATGGTATAATTACTATAAGTGTCGTTTACTAGACCTAATCAGAGATATTTGAAAATGTTTAAAATGTGAATAGGTCGATCAATTGCCGGTCCTAATCAGAATAATATAGACACCAGAGCAGATCTAGGAACCAGAAGAAATCTACAAATATATATATCACTACGGATGAGACACATAGAAAGTACCGAACCAACTAACTGAGTTAGTATATGAGACTGGTTCATCAATATTAGAAATAACTAGAATTAAGCCAATACTACTAGTTATAAAAATAACATCCAAATACTAAGATATATATTAAAAGATCTTAGAAATGGTATGTCCTCATAATAGATACGTAAGAATCATTGTACTCAAAATATAAAGTTGGGCCTAATCCGTTACCAAGTTCACCTACCTATAAAAAAGCAAGAAATTATTATATATAAGGTATATCTTTAAGGTTGAAGAAGATAATATAAAATAAAACAACTGATAGTATTTTTATCTGACTCAACTATAAAATACGTCTATTCGAGTGGTTTTATTATTTATGTCTTGCTTCAATTCATTTCAGTATTTTCATTTATTCTAAAATCTCAAATGTTTTTTGACTAATTTCTCCTTTCAAAATACTAATTACCTCAATTGTTATTTATCTCATAGGTAAAATTTATATCTTTACATACTTTATGATAATATAATTAACTTGTTAGATGGTTCACAGTATACCCTAATACCAATAAATATGACGAATAAATTTTTGTATTGATATTAAAGTGTTTGAGTACTATTATTGGCTCCACCCATAGTGTCGTTTCCTTAGAAGGAGTAAAATTATATGGCCAACACCTTTGCAACCTAGATGCTGGATCTTTGAATAGTAAATAAATATAATTACCCTATAGTTAAAGTGCTCATGTAGAAACAGAACAAAAATTTCCTGTTTTTACTGAATATTGGTATGAGAGAACGATATTTTTTTCCCATTGCCAATATGTTGGCGAACGTGCCAGACATAGGAGTTAGTGTGGAGTAAGTCCAATTGCCAGGAGTAAGTTTAATTATAGGGCCTTGAATAATTTGTAAAGAGCAATCATTAAGATACGGTGTTTTTGAGGGAACTCAATTGCTTGCAACATTTTAGTTTGATACTAGATAAAAAGGTTTGTAGAAAGTTTCACAAAGATGTGAATAATTACCAAAGTAGGAGAAAAGTTTTACTTTTTATCCTGAACAAAATTTCAACCAAATTTTTTTCTGGAATTGTATCTTTGAAGTAAAACTATTTAGGGTTTTTGAGTTGCGCATCGAAAAAGTTATATCTACATGATTGTGCTCACCCAAAAAAGTATAATGGTTATTTTGTTCAACCATGGTGAGTTCCAGAAGTTTATCATACGAAATAAATCGACTGGATGAACCCTATCCTAAAGGAGGTTAATATAAATGTAATTTCTTTTTATATTACCCTAACTAAAACAGTTCTCAAGGTAGAAAATCTATATTACCATACAGTGTAGTATGTCATGATCTCGAAAAACAAGTTTATAGATTGAAAATTAATTTTCTATATTGAGGAGGTTTCAATAAATAATAATAATATAAATGCCAGCCAATCATAGAAGTTACGAACCACAAAAAACCAAGTTTTATATAAACTGTCATAAAAACTACTTAAAAGTTTTATCATAAGCAAGAAAAGGAAAGAGGAATTTAGGCGTATTTTGGATTGCATTCTAGGTCACTTGTTAAAATTTATGTGTCTCAGTCCAAATGTAAAACAAATAAACCCAAAAACATAAGAAGAATTTTTAACCCTAAAAAAATACAAAAAAACTTCGCTTTTATCCTTTCATTGGAAGCCTAGCGTATGTCTCCCTAAGCGAAGCCAGGCGAGGGGATCATAGTTTGGAACCCTATAAAGAAAAAAATATTATTTCAGAATATATATTACCCTTATCCAATTGCCTAAAATATGAGTGTAATCAATTAATATCACCACGTTATATCTAATAAAGGGGTTTGAAAGCTCAATTTTTCTGGTTGTTTTGAATTCTAGCAAGGAGGAGAGGGATCGTTTCCAACCCTCATTTTGTTTTAATGTATGGGCCACGTAGTCCGGCAGGAAGGCAACTCCCACAACCTTCTGATTTCCCACGCAGCACGATACCCAAGAGCGGTGGAGTAGTTATAGCCCGGTGGAGGAGAACCCTCTCCGGGGAAACGGGAGGGAAGAAAAATTTTTAGTCTCATAACCCCCATAATGATACACCGGACAAAGGCCAGTGTAGTGAAAGAAAGCCTCCCCCAAAGGAGTCGAACTTACCATGGCCACCTCGGTCAGGGTTCTACCCTGTCGGAACGCAGAGAAGGAAAAAGGAGCCCAAGTGGTCCAGGGGAAAAAAACCCGAAAGAAAAATGATGGGGAAAGGTATTCTTTAGGTTAAAGAAAAAAGAGACCAACACCCAACCAACAAAATTTAGCGTTAGTAGAAAAGAATCATACTTAATAATTACAATACGAGTGTTTTCAGATGCACTAATAAGTCGTGCTAAATAAGGGGCATTTGCTACTGCATCCATTTACCAGTACTAAATTGTCATATTTAACTGTAGAGTACATTAGGTTTTTGTGTAAAACATGCTCTTTTTCCTTGAATAATTATATCGCGTCCGGCGAATGTAGAATATTTGTAGCACAAGCGATTCCCAACGACAATGTATACCTATTTTCCCAATCAAAACATAGGTGGAGAGAAGTAGCTAAATTAATGTAGTTCTTCTTGGAGAAAAGATAGATTGTGGACTCATTACTAGCAGGTGCTGACCAATGATATATACACTAATGATATAATAAAATAATATAACACTATACGAAATAAATAATACGTGATTTATACTAATGAAGATTTCTAATGAGATATAAAAATAGCTACTAAGTTTATGTACTATTCTTCATACCATCATAAATATGAGCTAGACATATAAAAATTTTAAAAAATATAATTTATTTATAATTGGATATCCATATATTACAAGATCATTATTTTATAGTGAGGTATATATTTTCTTTTTTTGTTTTGTTTATATTATTGTTTTTTTTTTTATTGTTCTTCCCTTATGGGTTTATTTTTTTTTTTTTTATATAAATAAATTATTTAAAAGTGAACCTGCTTTCCCATATATTATATTATATAATAAATAAATTAATTATATAATTTAATATAATATAATATAAATATATATATAATATATATTAATATAATATATATATCGATAGATATCGGTATCGTAATATTAAATATTTCGAATATATCGAAATCGAAGGTCAGAAAGAAACTTAAGTTTATAATAACCAATATTTAATATATATTAATATATATAATTATAAATATTAAATATATATTAATTAATAATATATATATATATATTATATAATCATTATAAATTAAATAAAAAATAACGAAAAACCATTCCTATGTGGATATATTAGTTATAACTAGCCTATATTAATATTAATATATATATAAAATATAGATATATATTATATATATTAATCGAAAACGATAGATTTATTATTAGACTTAAAGGTTCTCATATATTTTCAATTCAAAATAAAGTAAGGACAGTATCAGCCATATTAAATCCAATAACGAATATCCAAGAAATAAATGCCGGTACTGTACCTAGATACCTTAGAATAATGAATTACTGATTACTATAAGGTTACATCCCTATAATATATATATATTATAAAAGTAATTAGTGATGTCAGCGAATCTTCGATATTCATTTCGCTAAAGTAATTCCGTTGAATTGCGAGGCCTTTGACCGAAAATTGTTTGCGATGTCTGTATTAATGAAAAAAACTATTTAAAATAAATTTCTTTATCTCTCTCTCTCTCTCATCTCTGCTCTCTCTCTCTCTCTCATATAATTAAGTATATTAATTATTATTAGAAATATATATTAATTATAATAATTATATTAATTATTATATATATAAATTATTAATTTTAATATGTAATAATATTAAACTATATATATATTATATATAATATATATACTATACTGTATATATATATTAATAGATATAATATTTATATATAGTAATATAATATATATATATATATTATAATATATATTATATATTATATATATTATAATAATAATAATATATATTAAATTAATATATTAGTAATAATATATTAAATATATATAATTTAATAATTAATATATATATAATATATATATATATTATATATAAATTATAATAATAAAATATAATATTATATAATATTAATATTAAACTATAGTAATATATATATATTCATATAATATATTTGGTTTTAATTTTGTGCATTATATATACCAATAACGTAGGCTATATATATATAGGTTTGTAATATATGATATATATATATATATACTATACGTATAGTACAGCATGGGATAATCATGAAAATATATAGTATAGTAGGGATGGGGCGGATAGTGATATTAGCCGGATTACGAAGTATCTGGCTAGAAGGGAATTAAACTCGGTATACCGGTTCGGACGACGAAAGTCATAAGTAAAGGCCCAGGTCTTTCCCCCTTTACCTTTTAGGAGAGCTCGTCCTCAGGTGACTAGGGATAGAAAATCCACTTTAGAGAATCCGGATAGCTTTAAGGATAGTCCCTGGCAAAGTCGGGACCCTGACGGAACCCCTGCATCCATTGCATCTCGCCAAGTGTAGGTTATCCTACCAGTGGGCTATATACGACGACATACTCGGGCCCCTCACCAGAGAAGAAGCCCCTCGCACAAATAAAAAAAAATTACTTTTCTTATGCTCCCGTTGTATTTTTGTTCACCCTTTCCTCGAGTACCGCTCGTACATAAGAACTTTATTTACGATTTCACATATTTCTTTAATTCCTAGAGAATCCTTTTTTTCATAGAGTCAATTCCCTTTTTTAAAACAAAATGTAATTAAATTTAGTGTTATAAAATGTCCTTTAAATAGGGAATACTTCACTTTTGAAAAATGCGAGTTTTTTTTAAAACTTTGTTTTAAATGAAAAGTTCAATCATGCGGCACTAGAGTTGTCTCGTTACGGTACTTATCACTCAAGGTCCTTTGTTTCCAGTGCATTTCCAGCACGACGTTCAATCACCACGTATGAGAAAACTGTATAGCTTGGCTAAATCAACTGGAAAAACTACCCGAAACCCATTATTTTGCTGTTGCCACAATCAGTGCCGCAGATGTGTCCGACCTAAATCGCTGGGAATTGACCCAAACCTTGGCCTGATTGCCAACCGTCCCCATAAACAAATTCCGATGCGAGTTGGCCTGGTGAATTTGCGGGCCCTACCATGTCTTTCTTATTTATGTAGCCTATTATTATGACATTTTATTACGTATAGCTAATTCACCAAAATCAATAACTAATCAGTGTACTTTCTCTAGTCTATGGTAGATATACCATTAATAACTATACACACCAACACAATGCATAACTCTCTTAATATGTCAAAACATATGGAATTTCAATAAATCTGTCAAAATTACCTTGATCTTTTGCCACGAATGGTTGGCTGATCTCATTGCAGGCCATCTACATTATATTACTGCTTCTCCTATAGTTTTTGTTCTTTTCAATTCTGAATACATATTGAAACATTTTTTTGACATATAACTCTACTTACTGTAAATTCCATTATCAAAATTTAGTTTTCAATCAATTCCTAAAACTAAATGTTAAAAATTTAAACATATAATAATATTGAATGAGAATAGTAGGTTTAAGAGACAAGAAATTGACGCAGTGATAAAGTCACCCCCCAATCGGTAGGTGTACCGATTTTTACTCCTACAAGTCAATTCTGTCAGGTCTAAATTGAGGTAGCTACTAGTTAACTTTAGCAAAAGACTGTAAATAGTAATTATATTAGAAATAGCAATGTTTATATTAATTCTATATTAGTTTGTCTAGTGTCCTATTCCTTATTGTTCTAGCTTCCTATATTTCTTTACAGAATAAAAAAAAAAAAATACCAAAAAGTATATTAGGTGGAAAGTAATGGTAGGTATTATGAGTAGACAAGATAGGTATATACCTAAATAAGTGAAGTCCAAACGTCTTACACCCGCCCTGATACTCTATATATACTTAGTGAGTATTTAATTAATTAATATTATATTTATATATATAACTTTTACATTATTAATTAATAATAGTACTTTTATATACCATGATGGTGTATGAGTATATAATATCGGAAGTACGAGTAATTATTCATAAAGGTGGAATGTCGGAGTCGGTAATTATCAATAAGAGCCTGGTAAGTCTGAGTTAATAATATTATTGTAAAGGGTGTGAAGTTATTACGTGAGTCAGTTAGTAAGTTACATATATATATGGAAATAGGATTCTTGTGTACATCCAGATTAGGTCCCACACCCGACTCCACAACCTTACTCTAGACATAAAAAAAGATCTACCTATAATATCTAACAAGGCTCAATAAACTTATAGTATTTTGAATTCAGCGTTCTAATAATGAGTAAATGACAAGACTTAAAAAATGTGAGATAGGTGAAAATAAAATAATTAATTATTGAAATTTATTAATTAAAATTAACTCCTAATAAAATATTTATAATACGTAACTAGTTATTCCTAAACTTATATTATAAACTAGAATACCATAATATAAAAATAAAACTTTTCTCTTGATATCCTTTCAATACATTTAGGTGGAAACTAAAAATAATAGTGAGCCAATATAATATATATATTAATAATAATAAATATATTAAAAGTTATAAATTAAATTGAAAAATAAAATTAAATAGGTTAGGTTTAGTTAGGTCAGGTCAGCGTCATCAAAAAAAATTCATTTCGCTTCTAGAACATCTATCTATCTAATAGAGTTAGTTGTGTTTGTTATTATGCGCTGATTCTGCATTAACATTTGTAAAAGAAATAAATATTTTGGGGGTACTCATGGACTATTTGGAACAGCGATAAATTTGATGAGGAACTTAGATAATATTATTTAGTATCATGAAACCTATTTATTATTTATTAATACTATTTATTTTTATGCTTCACTTGATATTTTAATATATCTTCTATCATTTTCCTCCATATTACAATGAGTCCGCTGATTTCAAAAAGTGTATAAGTTTATTACGTAAGCATATCTCTCGGAGTTCCTTTCTAATTACACTTACTATAGGCGACAATTTAATCTGGAGGATTCTTGATTCATTAATAGTATATATATAATATGGGTATGTAATTATCATCTCAACACATATATTCAGTTTAAATAGCTACTCCTAAAAAATTCACAAAGTTATAATTAGCAATAATGATCATGAGCTGAATATAATAAATATATATACTAATATAAGATTAATTTAATATAAGATCCAATATTAGGACATTTTAGACATAGAATATTAAGAATCAAGTATATAAAAATATGACCTATACATGGGCCTAATCGATGAAACTGGCCTCACAGTCATACTACTATGATCTACATGACAGCCGTAGGGAACGTTCCGCAATTTCAAGTCCGTCGCCAATTCCCGACTCGACAATTGCAGAGTCCACAAAGCACCCTAGAATACGCAAAATAAGACTGTGAGGAACTAATTCAATATTGCGATTAATTTGGATAACTACGTTGAGATGATCGCAATCTGCAAAATGTTAGCGTTGGGGCGCATTAATGCTCTCTAATAAACATGTCACGCAGTTAGTAGGATCTATACCAAAAGAATTGTGAGTTTCAGTGGAATGCCATAAATTTAAAATAGTTCCCAAAGATATTTTTACACTATCTCGGAGCCCAATCTCTCTGCACTACGAGTTTGCACTAGTGCAACACCGTAAAAATCATTATTTTCTCTTTACTTGCAATATAGATAGATTCCATGTCACTATAACAGGTCTCATTTCTAATATTCATGAGATAATAACAATTGCTAATTTACTATATAAACGATGATGATTGATGATTAACTAATTAATCGACCCATTCTCAACCTATCCGACTCAAATTATTTATTCGTCGATCTGTGCCTTACACAAAGTATATTAAGTACGATATATTCATGTCCAACTTTATTCCGCTCAAGCACCACTTATATTCCTTCCATACCAAGCAGACTGATAAATCGTATTTATTCTCAAACATTGCCAGTTTATCAAGCGTTTTTTGCCCCTTAACAATTGCTTGCTATTTATCGATTTTATCACGCGAAGCGGGAAACACTCTGAGAATACAACCATCCTCCCGCGTGTTGTTCTTTTCTAATAATGTAAGACATTTTATCTCACGAATGCGTAATAATGTATATTGGATAAAATAAAACGAACACTCCTCCTAAACACGTATAAACCTAAGTATAGCATGCAGTTTCTGCGTAATTACTTATCCTGTCAGCTAATTCACTAATAGGACATTTCACAGTGAAGGATGAGATAAAGTCTGTCCTGCTTTGGTTCCGTGTAATTTCAGCACTAAAATGCCTAATTAACATGCGTGTCTCTCGTTTCATCTGGTTCAACTTGTTCCATCCGTTTATCATCACACCATCTATTCATTAATTAAATCTTTTAACCATATATTGAGTCATCTTCTTTAATAAATTTATACTTTTAACGAACAGAATACGCTATGTTTGTTGAATTGTATATACCTCATTTTAATATTAAGGCAAAACCCGATTTTGTTTCCAGCTCAAAACTACTTGTGAATCCACAGCAATATTAATGAACTCAAAATAGAAATAAAATAACAATTGATATCCCCTACAAATCATAAAACTCCTCTACCAACAAGAGGCCTATATCTCTATCATACATAGTAATCTACTTCATACTTTACCCTATACCTATACATCCAATAATCATACAGATATATATATTATAATACATACCTATCTACTATTGTTTGTTATACTTCATACTGTTCTTCCACTCTATATACTTCTAATATACATTATTAATACTTAGGCCCCAAAGCTATATTGACCCTAAATACATCTTGAATTTATTTCTCCTAAACCGAAACGAGGAATGAAAGGCCCCTAACTTAGGAAGTACTTTCCAAGTTATCCGTGTTATCCGCGCGGCGAGAAACAATGATATCCGCCGCGGATACACGGATAGTCAAAAACTTTGGACTCTATACTGCCAACCCGGCGAGAAGAGCTCGATTAATACCGGTATACGTATGCTCTGTGAATACATTACCGGTGACCCTAGCCTAACTTTGAGCTTATACTATTATAATTATATACTAGATATAATATAATATCATTCAGTAATTATTTAAATTGCCTATCAGCATTCTATCTATATATATATAGATATAATTATATTAATTAATATTATTATCTTAATAGTATCTATTAATATATTATATCAAGTTAGCACGGCCTTCGAAATAAAACAAATTAATAACTCAGAGATATACTTTCAAAGTTCTGTGAATACAATTTTCACCATTTCAAATAAAATGGTCTTACTGGATGTATAAGACGTGTCGTTGATGCTTTCTATAGATCCTTAGCACTAGCTTCTAACCCTTACTGTTCCCCTCTCTTTTCAGACGCTATTAACTTGAAGTGACTACAATGACACTAAGTACTTACAGAGTCACAACTACGGCTCTCATTCATAGTTAATAAATCTAATTAAAGCTTATAATTAAAATCAAGATACTTAGTTTATAAATAGGGTGTGTGCATTTATTTATGTGGAAAAAAAAGGTGAGTCCGTTTCAAAAAGTTTGTTGTAAGTATGGGGTCAAGAGTGTAGATTCAACTCGTTAGTATTGATTCTACATATCCTCGTTCAGCGAGTATATATTAATTTAATTTGCCATGTATGGGACTTCAATGAATCTTTACTGAGTTGGGCTAGGCGCTCAACCCAAGAAAGTAGCTGTAAATATATTGATTCAGCGTGTACTGCCAATCAATTGAGTCTATATACTTTTGTCGAATTGATATTGGTGTACGCCATTTGCTGCTAGTTGTCATGCGTCAAGTGCCGAGTTTTGTGAGTCAAATAGTTGAAGGTCACTGTGTGTGTCTATCTGAGGCCTTGGTAGGTCGGCCAGTTCTTCCTAGTGAAATTCTATTAGTTCGCCAATAGGTAGGGAATGGACATCGTGTACCAGTCGGTCAAAAACAAGGATTTATAACTATACTATCATATGGGAGAAAATGACTATTCGAAGGTGTTGATGTTGGAGGTTCTGAAAACAAATACTCTTAGAAAATTTCTGCTGTGAAGGTGGAAGTTATGTCCCTCACAGAGATTGTAGGTTACAGTGTATTAATGAAATTATTGATTCATGAGGGTTATGACGGGATGTGGATTAATCACTATGAGGAACCAACTAGCTCGGCCCCCAGACACTCGAACCCTCGTGGGACCGCAACTCCTCACTATTTCCATGATAAATTATTTCCCCATTCAGTTGTACACACTGCTCTTCTATTCGCACCACCACCTCTTTACTCACACATTGCTAACCCCTCCACCCTATACCACTTGCCCAATAAACTTTTCCCATTCAAGCCTTTAACTGTGGCGGCAAGTAACCTTCATCAAAAACCTTTACTAAAGCTAAATATCACAATTCAACGATCTCCTCGGTCAATGCCAAGTCCAGTAATGTTATCCAAAATTTCCTAAAAGGTTGTCTGACATCGATACCCTTTCTGAAACCATCTGGGAGTCCATACAATAGCCTTGTTATCTTCTAAATATTTCTTCTATATGACCTTTCAGTAACTTTTCCAGACCCTTCTTTAACACCAGAGATGTTAAGCTAACTGGCCCATAAACAATTTCCCAAATCTTCCTTACCTAAACCTTTCTTATAACAAGCCAACATATGCTGTTTCAGTCATCTGGTTACCTCACCAAATTACTAGAATCCGCTCTCAAAACATCAAACTACAGCATTTCGCAACTGCTCTCAAACTCCCTCTTCAGAATTCCTACCAAAATATACTCATCACGCCTGCAGCTCGTCACTTGATCCACATACTGCATCTAAATAACCGTTTAATATCTTTACACTCAATTCAAATTTCCTGTAACCGTCTAATTTGTTAACATGAAATACAAGAAGAACTACTTAGTCTCATGAACAATAATTTCATAAAACTCGATTCCTCATAGTAAAACGCTACTTGAAGCTCCAAAATTAAATGCAGTTGGGAGAGTAAGGTCGTTTTAGGGCTCTAACTAACCTAATTTCATTTCGCTGTGAATTCTTCAACTAGTGAAGTGAGATTATTGTTCTTTATAAGTGGCTATTATGAGTTTAGGTGAGAAGTCGTTGCGAAATATGATAGCTTGAATTCATATTGTAACGTTACAAGATGTTTGAGAGACAAATTTCGTGATAGGGACCTAAAAACTAAGAGGAAAGATTAAAAAACACATCCGTATTTCATGTGGTTTTCTGGTGAGTGGGGATAGAATAAGCCACTAAGCACATGTCTTTGAATGATTAAATATTTGAGTTTCTGCGCCTCATTATTAACTTGTGTAATAGCGCATTATATGGACTGTATTGTAATCCCAGGTAAGGACTATGGTGTCACAGTTGAAATAAGTAAGTTTCTGTTGTTGGATGCGTATCCATGTAAATTTTATATCTCTATAATTTTCTGAGATAGTGGATTGAATGCATCAACATAAGTATGAGAGTGGGTTATTGCGTCTAAAGGTTGTGTGAGACTACCCTGAATATTTTAAAACATCTGCCTTTCATAATTTTCCTCTTATCCTCTATTCCAACGAACAAAACTATCGAGCAACATTTCTCACGCGCCAAAGCCATGCTATGATGTGTAGAGTAGAAGTAGGGTCTATTATGAGTATGAACAAAAATATTACTTGTCTATCAGTACCCTGAAAGAATAGTGTCATTAGAATTTGTGTAGTGGAAAATTTTAGCGAGCGACAACGGAATAAGCCCATTGCTATAGCTCACTGAGTTTTGATTCGTATATGTATGCGTCTACTTTTAAAATGCGAATAACTTGTGTTCAAGAGAGAGTAATATTTAATTGTCTTAAGCTTCATAAGCGAGTATAAGGGGAATCAGCATGTCGTCAGGGAGTGTTTATCGTGTATGTGAATACACATTACTCACTACGAGATGGTGTGTAACTGGGAGCAGGTACGAGGTATTGAATAGAGAAAAAATAACATCAAAGCTGAGATTGGTGATTAAATTAGTAGGTGGTTAGTGTTGCGTTTTTGAATAAAAATCTTCAGTGTTTTAAGAATGAGAAGGAGAGATATGTCCAAGATAAAGGTTTAAGCTTGTTTTGGATTAACCAAGAAAGATAATAAATTAATATACAAAGCCATACGGAAGTTAGTGTAATAGAAATGACTAGGTACGAACAGGTTATGTTTGTTATATGGATATTTGGGATGCCATAAAATTGTGAGAGACGAGGGAGGCTAGGTTTAAGTCAGAAAGAAGGTTGGGAAAATCTTTAGTGATGTTTTAAGTTTTTGGTTGAACATGTTGTGGAGTTTTTAAAGTAGGATTTTTTTTAACGAAGAGTGTAATGTAGATGGTATCGTATATGAGCAAAGAATTACATTTAGGGGAGATGTAGTACAATTACATGTTCATAAATCTATATGAAAGTTTTGCATCCTTTCCTCTATCTTAACTGTGGAACCTTGGCTCCCTGATTTAAAGCATTGTAGGGCATTCGCACAGACTCATGATTCAGTCCACTCTTGACCTGCTATACACAGGTATTCGTACTGTACCTTCCAGAATGGGTGTACCGAGGTCTAGATGAGTGCACAAATGGTATTGTTGAGTTTTCTTGAAGGCGACAGATGATTTATATATAGCTAATTTCTGCGATGATAACTTCTCGACTTCCACGTATACCTAAGATAGGACTTCTTTTATCAAACACTAAGCAAATAAAAAGAAACGATTGAGGTCACACTTTTTCAATTCCAGGCTAATGCAGGATTTGTAGAGTGATATCGATGGTTATGGATAGATAGAAGAGGATTGATTCTACAAATGGTTGATTACAGAGGTGATGAATGGCTAGCAGTGGGTACAAATGATCGTATCTTGTGTAGGGCTTAGAAGGCTCTATGAAGAAGTTAACATAGCGACAGATTATAGGAGCATGTGATGCATGCAAGATGAGAAAGTTCAAAAGCCTTAGAGTTGAGTGAACAAAAGATAGGTGTGCCATGGAGTTACTGTGCATAGCCATAGGGTCAAGTGAACAGCGTTCCATGTGAAATCGGGGTGTACGGCTATATTTTAAGGACAATCGCTAAAATGAAAAGGTTAGGAAAATTATGCTTTTTCGGCGACATTGTTACTTGGCAAAGTGGCGCGAAAATCCCATGGCGATGTTGCCCTTTTGGTTGCAGCAATATGGGCAGTTACTTTGAGTCGTAAGAGATGATTGAGTCTTTTATCAAAGTCACACATTTGCGAGGGACTAATAGTTCTAGCGCATATTATAAAGAATCAGTGCATTAAAGATTGGGCGGCGACCGGCTGATTCCTGATTACTACATAATGATAATGAGCAAATGGGTCACTGTTAAGTAAGGGGGAGATTAATATACAAAATTACCTAATGTGCTATACACGTTAAAATAATGATCTGATACGCAATATACAATAATCAGACTTTCTTGACGCTAGTGCAAAATGTTATTTACTCAGAGCACAGGCTCAAGCCTTAGAAACAAAAAGATGAGCGTGCTTATAGTAAATTGCCCCTATTCTTAATATACCATAAATGAGAGAGATCTATTGACATGTATTTATTAAGCATAGACTGTAGGCATGAGGTCGTTAATGCAAGACTCCGGTATACCCGGAATCCCTTTCCGGAGATAGTCTTAGTACGGCACTAATTCCTATAACTTTTATAACAGTCGGAATGAGAAATATTAGAGTGTAAAGGCAGCGATAGTTACATGTGGCGCGTAATTATGTGTATAGCCGACTTATTTCTCATCTAGATACTGACTAGATGGAGCCTGACTTTAAAATTTAAGATCGCCCCACACCACCATCCATCATTTGAAGCTCAGTTTGTGCCCTCGAACAATCTTCGCCCCATAAATCTACATGTTATTATTCAAAACAGAATAACAATACAAGAAGTCATTATCTCCCTCCTAGACCGTCCTGGCCAAAGAGTCCTAGAACTGAGAGCTTGCAATTGTGAAAGGAAATTGAGACAGCATTTGCCACAGTAATGAACCAAAAGCGTGTATTCCCAGTCAATGCCGGGTGATTTAATTTTCCTCGGCATTCATTGCGGATTTCTTGTCCTAATTATGGACTCGTAGAGTTCTGCATTCATTAAATTGTATACTAGATAACTTTTGGACCCAGATGGTCCAAGAACCCACAAGATACGATGCACTATTAGACTTAATATTACCTAACGATGAAAGTATGGTGGATGAACCGTTAGGTTTGAGAGAAATTTTTAGGACTTAGTGACCATAATATAATTAGAATTAATATGAATGGTGATATCTGGGCCCAAAATGCAAGTTAATAAGGAAAAGATCATAGCATTTCCGAAATGGCGATTTTACCCAAATTTCGAGACATGCTAGTATAACTGGCTGGGATAAAGAGTTTAAAGACCCAAAACTGATTTTATCATGTCCGGAAACCATTTAACAAAATTTTAATGAACTTTCAGTCAGTATGTTTAAAGATTAAACCCATTAGGGTGGCGAGAGAAACCTGTTTGGTGGAATAGAGAGATAAGCAGGAGAAAATTAATGAACGAGCGCAGATGTTCTTAACAATATTCAAGGGGTCAGTAATAGGGAAGCATGATTAGAAAATTATCGGAAAAAATAGAAATGAACTTAACCAGTCTATAAGAAGGCAAAGAGAGAGGCAGAATTAATTTAGCAAGGAATAGTAATAAGAACCTGAAGAGGTTTTAGCTGTTATAAATTTAAAAGTAAGAATAAGACAATTGTGTTACATTAAAAATTGATGAAAATTTAGTGAGTTTAGATAAGGAGTTGCGGTCAAACAGTTTTTCAATGCTTATTTTGCTTCAGTGTTTACAGAGGAAAGATTAGATAATAGTTCAGAGACTAATAGTTCTTGTATGCGTGTAACAAATAGACTTACAAATTTTAAGTGTTTAAAAAGTTAAAAGATATTAAACGTTTATTAGATCATATTGATCCAAGTAAAGCTGCAGGCCCTGATGCTATATATGGTAGAATTCTGAAAGAGGGTAGTTTAAGCATTGCAAAGGCACTGTATTGGATTTTTAAGCGATCTATAACATTTTGGTGACGGTCACCAGATGACTGGACAAAACGCATTATGTTGCGCCTCATTATAAGAAAGGTAGTAAGGAAGATTTGGGAAAATTATAGGCCAGTTAGCCTAACATCTCTGGTGGTAAAGGTTCTGGAAAAGTTACCGAACAGTCATATAGAGAAATATTTTTAGAAGCATAACAAGGTTTTGCTATGACTCCCAGCATGGTTCAGAAAGGGCTATCTAGGTCATGTCAGACAAACCTTTTAGCATTTAGGAAAACATTACTGACTGCATTGACCGAGGAGATCCAGGTGATATTATATATTAGACTTTAGTAAAAGCTTTTGATAAAGTTCCCCACATAAGGCTGATGAAAAACTTATTGCAATGTGGTATAGGTGGAGGGGTACATGGTTGGATTAAAGAGTGGTTGCCAAATAGAAAGGAAAACAGTGTGTACAACTAATGGGAATAAATTCATCATGGGAAATAGTGAAGAGGTGTGCTTCCCACACGGGTCAGTGCTGGGGCCACTATTTTTCCTCATATATATAAATGATTTAGCCCAGCGACTTAAATGCAAGGTTTCTAAGTTTGCAGATGATACTAAAGTGGCCACCTCAGTTAGGGAAAGTGAAGGATGTCATAAGATTCACAAAAAATGATCTTGATAAACTTCTTGGTGGGCAGATAAGTGGCAGAATGAATTTAATAGTAAAAGTGTAAGGTTCTTCACCCAGTTACCTCAAATACAAAGTTTTAAAACGTCAGGATGAAGTCGATTGAGTGGCAACGCGGCTTCAACCCTAAATAAAGATTTTAGGTTGGATTATAAGCCAGTCAACCCTTTGAACAGTAGCTAATCAATGCTTTGGAAGCTAGAAATAAACGCTAATAAGATGCTGGCGCATAATGAAATCGCAATGTTGTTTACAAAGAGCGAAGGACAGTAATAAGTTAAACTGTATAATAGCACTGGGCTCAGGCCAGTAATAGCACTTATCCCTGTGCACAAGTTTGGGCCCCTTATTTAAAGAAAGACTTACAGATGCTTGAGAGAAGGACAGGATGAGGAAACAAGGACGCTTACAGGTTTGTAAGGGTAAAAGAGCTATTGGGAGGAGGGCTTGAAGGACCCTTTCAGGAATGTTTCTGTAGAAAGGCGATTTCTCAGGGGACATGATACAAAGTCTACAAAATATTTACATCTTATTGATAACATAGAGCACCAATAAATCTTTCATCAGTAGAACATGACAAGGTGACCAGGGGATTAATTTTTTAAGAAAATTAAGAAGAAAGCATGCATCTTGCCATATACCAAGAAAGCATTGCATTTCAGTATTAGCGGTTCGCTAAATTTTTGGAAATAAGTCCTGCCAGAGGAGGTTGTTGAGTGTGACTCGATTGCAACATTTAAGAAAACGGTTCTAGATTCGTTATGATGGGTTGGGTATCACATGATATATATTGACGAAGCCAAATTGGCGGGTTTTTAGTTATAGCAGTTATTGTTAGATGGCATGTGTGACCATAACTTAGTTATTAATGCATGTGGATGGTTGGGTATCATATTATATCATTAGTTTGACTAAGCAAGATTCGGTGGATGTTATGTAAGTTATTGACAAGCCCCTAGGGTGCTTTGTGGGGGATTGCCTCCGAGCTGTTTGGGTAGCTGGGTGACTGGGGCAGTCTCGATAGGCCCCATGTGGCCTTTTTACCTGTTTCTTTATATTCCTAATGTCCCCTAATGTCCCTAATGTCCTATAATATCTTGATTATTTTTCAGCAAGACAATCATTGCATCTTGGAATTTTTTAGGAGTAGTATTACGATGTGTTGAGGTGATAATTCCATCCATTAATAAACCTTTGATAAAATCATGATTGTAAGTAGAATTAGAGGTCCGGTTATTTTTATATTATTATTATTATCATTATATATATCACTCATATATATTACTATAATATACTATTATAATACTATATTTTTATATACTATATAATATATAATATATATATACTACCTACTAATATATATATATATAATATATACTATACTATAATATACTATACTACTATATACTATATAATATATATCATATATATATATATATATATAAATATAAGGCAAAGGCAGCAAGTTCGTGCAGTCGTTTGGAAAACTTTCAGACTCCTGACTCTGACTCCACCCTCTTCAAAATACGACTCCGGCCTCTTGAAAATTACCGGACTCCGACTCCACCCTTTTGAAAAATTACCGACTCCGACTCCACCTCTTGAAAATTCTATATATGAAAAATCTTATATTATATATATACCTATATTATATATATATCTATATATATATTATATATATTATATATATATATACTATATATACTATATATATAATATATATATATATAAACCTCATATAATATATAATACTATATATATATATATATATATATATATTATATATATTAATGAGGGTATTTTGTTACCTGTGTTAATCTATAGTAGTGAGACATTGGTCTGGAATAAGAGGTATAGATCTAGAAGTACCAATATTCACATGGACAATCTTAGGGGCTTTTAAGCTGTGGAGACAGAATGGCAAACATAAGACCACTGAACGATATTTAGAGAGTTGTGTGGTGAAGAGAAGGAATAAATGAGGAATCAAATGAATCATTCGAGACTCATTTGTGGAAAAGGATGGATGATAGCCGGTTGGTTAAGCACATGTTATATGGTGAGTGTGCTGGAATCGGCAGGCTGGGAGACCGAAGCGAAAAGTGGATTGGGTCAGTAAGCGAAATGTCTGAAGGAGAGAATGTGAGTTTAGCAGAGGCGAGGAAGAAAGGTGCAAAATAGAAGTGAATGGCGGCATTTTGTGCAGGGTATGTTGTAGCCCACCTGGGGTAGGGTGAACCCTACATTGGCGAGATTGCCATGTGGGGTCCGGTCAGGGTCCCTTAAAGCCTTAAAGATCTAGGAGGATTTCTGACTGCGACGAAGCTCCTCACTAAAAGGTATACAACGGCGGGAACGACTGCGGCCTTCCTTATCGATTCGTTCATATTCTTCTACTCACTTTTCTGTTTCCAATGCATGTACGCACCCTCACCCCCAGTCTTGGCAGGAGATAAGGGGGTGATGATCAGATGATATATATATATATATATATATATATAATATAGTATATATATATATATATTATTATATATATATATTATATATAATATATATATATATATACTAATATATATATATAGATATATATATATTTATAATAAAATAAATATTATATAATATATATATTAAATATATAGTATATATATATAATATATATTATATATATTATATATTATATATATATATATATTATATATATATATCTTATAGTACAGTGTTTTCAAAGGTTTGAATAATATATTATTTATCTACAAAATTATTGTTTTCGTTTTTTTTTATTAAATTATTACTATATATATATACTATAATATATAATATATAAATAGTATATTATAATCAGAGATATATATATATATTATATATATATATATTAGATTTCTATATCTATATATTTATTTTCATAAAATACCTATATTTGTTTCGGCTGAGCCCAATTTCACCCCCAAAGATGGACATAAAATTCTTATTTTTTGCGCCAATTTTGATGGGGAAAGAAGCAAACTGTAGCTTTTTCTGAACTCCTTAAACGTCGTTTCGAGTGTTTTTCTGTGTCTGTATCATTCGTTCGGAATTTTCATTTTGCTCCAAACTATGTTTGTTGACATTTTGGCTTCAACTTCTACAATTTTTTCGAAATGACTTCAAACTTTGAAATATGACAGATGGTCCATTAACCTACAAAATGCACGAAATAGTTTTGGATTTTTTAAAATTTGTGCTTTGCAATGTCAAAATTCAAAATCCACTTTTTTTAGTTTTTAAAATGAAAAAAATTGCGATAAACTTTTTCTCTCATTGCGATCTAGATAAAATTCAGAGCATATGAATTCGAATATTTTGGGAAAAATTTTTAATTGTTCTTTGAAGTATACAAAAAAATTATTTAAGTAAAAAGATAGCTGTATTTAGTATATTTACTTACTTAATTTTATTTAAATATTTTATTTTATTTTATTTCTTAATTTTATTTTATTTTATTTTATACTTTATTTTGGTAAATATCTAGATTTGAATCAGTGTATATTTTCTGAAAATTTTTTCTAAGTTCAAAAAAAGTTTGCCTAAAGTTCAGAAAAGTTAAGTTAAGTAAAGTTTTTAAGAAAAATCTTAGTGGCAGCTTCTGGAAATGTATGCCAGAGCTTGCCACTAAACCAATTTTCTTAAAAAACTTAACTTAACTTAACTTTTCTGAACTTTAGAAATTTTTTTGAACTTAGAAAATTTTTCAGAAAATATACACTGATTCAAATATGAATAATACCAAAATATTAAAAAATCTTTTTCTACTTTTCCGCAACATCAAATTTTCAGGGATTGTATAGCCGGGCAAGATACATCCTTTTTACTAGATAATTATTTTGTATACTCAAAATAAAATTTCAAAAATTTCCAAAAAAAATTTGTTTCGAAAATTTGTTCCAAGAACAATCACAAATCCTTACTGATATACAAAGAAATATCTAAATAAAAATTGTGCATCTCCTCCGACTACATTGCTCTTGACAATTTTCATCCAGATCGCATGAGCAGAAAGAAAGTTATCGCAATTTTTCATTTTTTAAAACCAAATGAAGTGGGTTTTAAATTTTGACATTGCTAGCCATCAAGATTTAAAAAATTCAAAAATATTTCGGCATTTTGTAGGTAATGGACCCATCAAAGTATATTTCAAGTATTGAAGTCATTTCGAAATAAATTGTAAAAGTTGAAAGGAGCAATGTCAAAAAACATAGTTTTGAAAAAATGAAAATTCTGGAAAGAATGACTACAGAAAAAAAAAACCCCACTCCGAGAATAGACGTTTTAGTGGTCAGAAAAAGCTACAGTTTGTTTTTTCCTATCAAAATTTGGATGAAAATAAAGAATTTTATGTCCATTTTTAGGGGGGGGGCGGAAAAAATTTGGCTCAGTCCGAAGCAAATTTAACAAAAAAAAAAATAAAAGTAATTTAACATTAATAGTAATTTGAAAATAAAAAAAAAATATATATATCATTTTCTTCATATAAAAATTTCTTAATTTTATCTCTTAACAACAAAATGATTGATAACTTCCTTCGTTTATATTGTGCAGCTACGATGAACACTCATTAAAGCTAGTTCTGTTAGGCTTTCTTCTCCTGTAGAATTGAAAAAGTATGTTTTGAGCCTTTTCAGAGTAGAGAAATATTTTTTTGAAGTTCACGTTTATATATATATATATATATATATATATATATATATATAATAGCATCTGCCAGGTCCTCCTTTATTCATCATCTTATGGTTTCGTTAACCAGTTCTTCGATATATATATATATATACATATATAGGCTTATATATATATATATATATAAATATATATTATATATATATATATATATATATATTTTTATATATATATATATATATAGCTAAATTCTTTAACTTTCAATTTAGATATACTACTATATTTTTATATAATATATATATATATATATATATATATATATATATATATATATATATATATATATACAAATATATATATATATATATATATATATATAGTATATATAATTTATAATATATATTATATATATATATATATAATGATAGAATATATATATTATTTTTATATATATAATTAATATAAATATATTATATATATACTATATATATATATATATTATATATATATATATATATAATATATATATTATACGTATATATAATCGTATCTGCCAAGTCCTCCTTCATTTTTTCCTCTTAGGTCTGATTTTATAATGCTAAGAGCAGAAAAAGCCGTTCAAACGCTAACTTGCTTTGGACGTAGAGCAGTCGAGCTTTCGACTAAAAGCTCTTCAAGATCTAGAGGCTTTTCAGTACTCATCTTCTGAGCTTTTCTGCTAAAATGACTGGAGAACGGTAGTTAAGGGGATAGCTGTTAGTTTCATTACTTACAATATAGTCAGATGTTTCCTTTTCTTCTAGAACTTCCTGCAACTCTTTAATACAAATGACCAAATTGCAAAGTGTAGATTAAGCTTTTTGTTGTTGATCTTCAGTTAGGCTTACCCTGTAGATAGGATCAATATAAACAACAGCTAGTAGAATATCATTGTCAATGAGAGAAATTTCTCTTCGTACCATGGAGTCTTTTATTTCTTCAGCATCTTAAATATCGATGGTATAAGGTTGAAGGTTGAATTTATTAGAATATAATTCAAATTGAAACATAAAGGGCAGGTTAAAAAACTTCGAAGTTTGCCATTGCATTTTGAGATATGAAAGTCGCAAATCAGTGAACTTTCATGAAGTGATTGAAGTCACCCATAGAAACACAATTTCACAACTTGGTCAGTTTCAAATTTCTGACTCCAACTCTACTATCTACCGACCCCGACTCCGACCTCTTGAAAATTACCGACTCCGACTCCACCCTTTTCAAAATTACCGACTCCGACTCCACCCTCTTCAAAATTACCGACTCCCCGACTCCGACTCCACAACCCTGGTAGACAGGAGGGTCAGGGGGTTCAACCTCCCGAAATTATTTTAGCGATCAAAATTTTTGATTCCTTAAGTCTTAATAATAATAATAATAATAATAATTAATCAATAATAATAATAATAATAATAACAATAATAATAATAATAATAATAATAGTTAATCAATGAAAATGAAAAGTATTTATTAATGGAAATGAGGAGACATGTTTGTGGTCCGTAACGATTTCTTAGGTCAAGTGGCTGTTCCTCATACATGTATAAAATATTTAGACCAGGGACTAAATGTAAGGTTTCGCACGATTTGCAGATGATAGCAAAGTGGCACCTCAATAAGGATAATGATGGATGTATAAAAATTTAAAAGATAAGGAGGGAGCTGTAATCGTTGATGGGATGAGCAGTTCATTCCTTCTTCAGCTTAAATTTTTCTTTCCTCATTTATTCCTTCTAAAACTAAATCTTTCTTTCCTCATAATCCATGGTTCGATCGTGCTTATTCTCTGGCCATTCAGGCTAGAGATAGTGCGCCTATCGGGTGTGGAAAACTTCTGCATTCTTCCTATCACTCTTTGCTAAATTTTCATCAGCTAGAAAACGTGCAGGGATCTCCTTCAAGAGCAAAGCTGGCTACATCAAAGAAGGTGCGCTAACCGCCCTTGGTTCTTCCTACTGACAAATCATTTCATTCTCTAGTAATTCTGTAAATCTGCCTTTCTCCCTCTTTCTGATTGATCATTGTGTTGCTAATTCTCCAACTTGAAAAGGCTAAACTCTTCGGCCCCTCGCTCACTATATTCTCTATGTCTCGAAAAACTAGCACTTTCCCTCCCTCAGGTTGGAAGCTCTCACATGTGCAACCTATTCCGAAAAAAAGGAAGCCACTCTGAGCCTTCTAACTATCGCCCTGTAGCCCGCTTACTTGTATTCTATCTAAGGTCTTTGAAACCACTGTCTCAACTCACTTCTTAGATTCATCTGGAAAACTCACATACCGATCGCCAGTCCGGCTTCTCGTTGGCACGAAGTCTACTGGCCGATTACATTCCTATCGAACAATTTATGCGTTTTTCCTCTTAAGGAACTAATGGAGGAGATTGAAGGTGTGCGCTGACATACCAAAGATTTGACGAGTATGGCACGCGTCACTGCTCTCCAAGCTCCCCTCCTTTGGGTTTCCTCCTCTTTGCTTGACTTTATATTAGCTTTCTTTCAAATGCTCAAATGGCTGTTGTTGATGGGGCGACTCTTCTTTTTCTGGTAATGGGGGTGTTCCTCAGGGTTCTGTCTTATCTCCTAACTTTTATTCCTACATTTCATTAATGATCTTCTCACCTGCCACCTCTAACTCTATCCACTCGTTATTCCAATGATGTCGACCCTTGCATTCTTTAATCATACAATTAGTACTCCCACTTTTTACTTCTGGAATTGCCTCTCGTGTTAATCTTTCCGATTTTCTATTCTCGCTGATCGATAGAAATAACTTTGTGAAATGCAATTCTTTAAAAACCCACTTTCTACAAATCTCCTTTTCCAAAATACCTTTTAACTTTCCTGTCTCTTCGACGGTTCTTCGTCTCTTCCTGCTTGACAAATATAAACATCCCTGGCCTTAACATGAACAAAAAAAGGTCTTGGAAAAACCTCACAACCAATAGTGGTTGCTAGGGCCGCCTCAAAGAACTGGAAGTTGTTTAGACGTGAGACTTTCCTCCTTTTCTTAGTTGCTCCGCTTATACAAGGTCTCTTCCACCCATGTATGGAGTACTGCTCTCATATCTGACGGCGAGGGGGGGCTCTGTTTCACCCGGCTTTTGGACAGGGTCGAGTCAACGGCAAACAAAGGCTTATAAACTGTCTGTACTTTCCAGTTCACTTGACCCTCTATCTTTGCGAGTTGAGTTGGTTGTTATATCGCTACCTATAGGTTACCGCACGCGAGTGCTCGAAGGCGAATTATCACACGCGTACCACCCACCTTTGACGCACGCCTTCGTAGCACAATAGGGGCTGTATCTGCGCACGAGTATGTGTTGGACATTGGTAACTCAGGCTGAGTTTGCTGTGGTGCTTCCTGCTTTCCCACCACCCCTGTTCTTGTGGGAATTCTCTTCCATCTTCGTAGTTCCTACTGAATTTAATCTCCTACTCTTAAGCCTGCGGCTGCTCATATCGCATTCAATCTGCACTTAGAGCGGGAACTTTGAGAGTACGTACACCCTCTTTGAATAGGGCTCTGCCGTGAGTGGTGGTGACACTGCTAAAAAAAATCCTTGAATGGGCAGATATGTGGCAAATGAACTGAATCTCCCATTCCCCCCATCCAAAACATCATTCAGATTATCCCAGAATATGTACTCGTTTTCAACATTACGCCCTCAGTGGGTCAATGTCGCAACGCATCACAAATTTTGACCTTTCAAACTTAAAATCTTAACCTTTAACTTATAGGTACTCACACATACAAATCTACCATAAGCTCTTCTTACCAACAACTCACTCATCAGAATTGGCAAATCCTTCTATCCCTTCTCATTCCTTTCCACAGACAACTCAAACACATTTCACACCACACCACTCATTTTCACCGTTTCCTTTCATCTTTGTTTCACGTCACAGCGCAGCAAAAGCAAAATTTTGCCCTTCTTATCTAAATACATCCTCACCTCTCTCCTCACCTCCCTCAACATTCTATTCCTCTGACATTCCATATACAGATACGATTCATACATTTTCGCCGAAGGATAGAAGGGCGCTTACTGTGATCACGACCTTCTCCGAGGCATGCATTAGCATTCCTGGCAAAAGATAAGTGGTAGTAGGGCAGCCAACCTAACTACCACCGTCCCTTAGTCGCTTTCTACGACATGCAGGACATAACGATGTAGGCAATTTTTTCTCCCTACACGTATGGATATAAGGGATAGGGATGTCTGTAAGATGTTGTCTAGAAGAGGGTGTGGATATAAGTTTGTGCTATATGATATGTGTGGAGGATGATTAAAAGTTACTTGCAACCAGTAGCAAGAAACAACCATAGCATTCACTAAATGCTTAAAACCAGCGCGCCGGACATGATGAACAATTCTGTTAAGCAAAATTAATTAATTCTAAACAGGTTGCAAACGAAGTAATTCTGCATCAAGTTTCTTGTTCTTCAGGGAGCCTCAGTTTGTTTTCTACCTGATGTCTCTTTAGCGAAGGCAAAAAGATGCAACAGAAAGCTGAAATAATGTGGAGTTTGACTGTTAATCAATCTCATATTTCCAATAGAGCTGCTGATTGTTGCCAAAAGCAATTTAGTAAGATGTTTCCTGATTCGCAGATAGCTCAGTCCTTTGGTGTGAGCAAAGATAAACTTTCCTATTTATGTGTATTTGTTTATTTAGCTCCTTACTTTACTAAAAAAATGCGAGGTGTATTGAGAAATACTTCTTATATATCAATATCCTATGATGAGGCTTTAAATAAAATTGCACAAAGAACTCAAATGAATATACATGTGAGGTTTGAAGACTTAACTACGGGTCTCATAACCACTCGTTATCTTACTTCAGTTCCTTACCGACACTCGAGCTGAGAATCTTTTGGAAAATCTCAAGCAGGGGCTTGGGTCAGCTGTTGACATCATTAAAGTGACAAGTATTTCAATGGATGGACCTAATGTCAACTGAAAACTGTTATCTTTGTTGAAAGCAGAATTAAATACCTGTTCCGAAACTCCAAGATTGATTGAATTTGGTAGTAGTTGCTCTTTGCATATTGTCCATGGAGCTCTCAAAACTGGTCATAAAGCTACAAAGTGGGATTTATTAATACTTTAAGGGCTTTCTTTTTATTTATTAACAGATTTTCCAACTAGAAGGGGAACATTCATGAAAATAACAGGCTCTGAGAAGTTTCCTGCTAATTTTGTTTGACAAGATGGGTTGAAAATGTAAATTCCGACAACAACAGCATTCAATTGCTTCCAAACTTTCGAAAGTACGGTGGAAGAATTGGGGAATTGAAAAATTCAAAAGTGTTTGGAAAAGTGAAATCATATTTAAAGGGATCCCTTATTACATGCAAATTTGGTTTTTTTCCAAGCAGTAGCTCGTCAGTTCAAATTCATATTGAAGTTCAAAAAAAAAAAAAAAAAAAAAAAAACAAAAAAAAAAAAAAAAAAAGCATGTAGACCCATTGACGCCCGTTGCTTTGTTGCATGCATCTCAGTCACTTAGTTAAAACTTTAATGAAGGGAATTTTAAAACCGGACATTATTGTTCAGACGTCAAAGTTTTAATGAAAATTAACTTTAAAGATAAAAAAAAATTCATTAATGCAGAAAATATGGACCTGTATCATACAGCAAAAGAGGGAATTAGGAATGCACCTCGAAGGCTGCAAACTCCAGAAATTTTAAAATTTAGAGAAGATTGTATGTTATTCTTGCAAGTACTTATCCAGAAGTTAGTAGAAAGAAGTCCTCTTAAATATTCCATCACAAAGGCATTAAGTTGTTTGTCACCGAAGGTATTGCTATCTAAAAACTGAAAGAATTAATATGTATGTTGAAAAATTCATTGATATCAAGCAAATTGATGGTTCGACGGCTGATATAATCAAAGAGGATTATGAACTCTTGATATCTAATTCCTATGTCCTTGAACTTCTGAAAAATTTTGATGAGAAGGAAGATAGACTCGATCAACTTTTCATTGAAATTTTTAAAAATGTAAACGTTCAAAAAGAAACAAAAAAGTTTTGTAAACATGACTTCTTCTGTTATTTCATGGGAATGCTTCTGTAGAGAGAGGTTTCTCGACAAACAAACACTGTCTACAAGAAAATTTGTGTGAAGAGTCACTTGTTGCTAAAAGAGTTATTGCTGAAGAAATGAAAAATACTGGAGGGGTTGATTATTGTATTACAAATGAGATGATGCCATACTGCCGCAATGCTTCTTCAGAGTATAAGGCATACTTAAAAAAAAACTATGTGCCAAAGAAGCAGAAACTCTGGAAGGTGCAAAAAAAAAAAAAATTAGCAGCTGAGATTAAAGAGGCTGAAGAAGTTAAGAGAAATATTTTCCAAAGAGACCGAAAAACTTCATATTTTAGAAGAGAAAATAGCTTTTCTTAAACAGTCATAAACTTTTTTTTTTTTAGATTAATGTACTTATTTAGTAGGTTTAGTTTAGAATTAAATAATTTTATTTGTTTTAAAGAAAAGGAAAAATATTTTTATTTTATTTTAGAGAAAAGAAAATGGGCAAATGTTTTTATATTTTTGTGTACCTTTGTTTTTGTAATTTTTATTTTAAATAAAGTAAAAGAAAAGGAAAAATGAAAACAAAAAACAGCGAACCAGGGTAGTAATAGGGCAGATGATTTAGAAAATTAATTGATTGTGTTTCATAACTTTGGCTATATAAATAATTTTGGAAGTTGTTTAAAAAATTTTTTAATGCAAATATAAATTTCACTTGTAAAATGTCAATTTGTATGATGTCATTTAAATTTGTGAAAGCTGGCCAAGAAAATTTGTTTACTGGGATGGTTAGAGGGTGGGCTCTGGAGGGCTTTCGTTTTTTCACTTTTCCTTATTGATAACAAAGAGATAAAATGATGTTTTTATCATTTATTTTAGTCCAGGGAAAATTTTGAAGAACAGGGAAAAAACAGGGAAAACACAGGGAATTTGAAATTTCAAACTTCGGTATACACCTGTGTATATATATATATATATATATATATATATATAAATATATAATAATATATATATAATATATATATGGCAAGTTTTCATAAAGTACTTGTACTTGTACTTGAACAAATTATAGAGTATTTGTACTTGAACAATTCTAGAGTACTTGTACTTGACAAAATGTACTTGAACCAAAAATGAATAAATAATATAATCTATATATATATATTATATATATATATATATATATATATATATATATATATATATATATATATATATATATATATTATATATATATATATATATATATAAATATATATATATATATATATATATATATATATTATATAATATATATATATATATATATATATATAATATATAATATATATATATATATATATATATATATATATATATATATATATATAATATATATATATATAATATATATATATATATTATATAATTACAGAAAAATGCAGAAAATCCTGCTGAACATGGTAAAAAGCCTGTATCAAATTCAAAATCAAAGTTGTTGAGAAAGAAGAGGGTAAAAAGTAAACAGAGGAAGAAGCAGAATGGAAAGGTATGTACCAGACCTAATGGTAAAAGAATAACTATAGTAATATCAACAGTTACTGCAGATTATTATTATTATTATTATTATTATCATTAATATTGTCTGAAACATGGTTTATCACTGCAATTTTTAGAATAAAAAAGTTAAAAGTACTGTTACCTTCATGTGACCAAATTTATTTTCACTTTAATGTAAAAAATAAAATAATGCCTGGTCTTTCTGGGTTACATATTTTTTAATACAGTAGAATCAAACTTTTAATTATTTGCCTTCAAGTTGAGCCTACGCTGCATATGTTTATTCTACATTTGTATCGTGAAATAGGGAGATATGAAATCATTAAAGGGATTACCTTACCAATCAAACAATCAGCCAATTTAAAGTTTACTTTAAAAAAATCTATGCTACATGGATTCAGATAGAATATACCTTTAATAAGGTAATAATAATAATAATCTTTTGAAGATGTAATCAGTAAGAATGAATCTATAATAATAATAATAATAATAATAATAATTCTCATTAGTGATGTACGCTGGGCAGTGGGAAGGCATTAAAAAATGGGCATTTGTCCATTTCATAATATGCCTGCCCAATAAAATGACTTACGATTTGATGTTGATGGTAAAGATATTGTAAACGGTTTATTCATCTATTGCCAAGTTAAGCTTGCCAAAGGGGGGGCTTTTTTTGAATGTAATTGGTAGATTTATTGAGGGTAGTCGGCATTGCAAAGCATGTATTGATTTTGAAGCGTCCCTTAATTTGGTGGTACCAGATGTGGAACAGCATATGTTGTGCCTTTTTAAGAAGGTAGTGATATTTGGGATTACTGGCCGTTAGTTACATTCTAGTTGGGTTTGGAAGTATGAAGGTACTAGAGATATTTTAGAAGTACATAGGTTTGTTGATCCAGCCGGTTTCGAAAGGATGGAGTTTCTGTAGCAACTTTTGATTTATGACTCATTACTGATGCCATTGACGGGGTCCAGTTGTATATGTAATTTTGACTTTAGTAAAGTTTTCGAAACGGTTCCACATGGCTGATTAAAAAGTTGATTTGCACTGTGGATAGGTGGGTGGTACATTGTTGGATTAAAGAGTGGTTGGATAGGAAACGTGTGCTCACTAAATGGGAATAAATTCTCTGGGAAATGTGAAGGAGTGTTGTTCCAGAGTTCAGTAGCTGGGGCCACATTGTTCTCTCTTTAAAATTGTTTAGAACAGGGATTAAATGCAGGTTTCTAGTTTGCGATGAAGTAGTGGCCACTCAGTTGATAGTGAAGGATGCTAAGTTCAAATGATCTGAGTAAATTTACATAGAAAGTCGGTAATTTGCTTTAGTAAAAAGTGTGGTTCTTCACCTAGGCTTATCAAATAAAAGTTTTAATACCCGATATGAATGAGGATTGGCTTGATTCTGTGTAACAAGAAAGATTTAGGTGTGATTATTAAGCAGTAATATTTGAAAGTAGCTAATCCGTGTTTGGAGCTAGAATAGCTATAAGTTGTTGGCATAATAAATCCGCTGTTGTTTACAAGGGCGGAGTCAATCAGTTAACTGATTATAGCTCTGTTAGGCAGTAATAGAGTATTGTGCAAAGTTTTGGGGCCCCTGATTTAAAGAAAGATTAGCTATGCTAGAGAGTGCAACGTAGGGCACAAAGGATGATTTCTGGGTTGAGGGTAAGAGATATGAGGAGAGGAGGCTGAAGGAGTTTCTGTAGAAAGGCGATTTCTCGAGGGGACATGATACAAGTCACAGATATTTAATCCTACTTGATAATAAGAGACCAATAATTTTTTCATAGTAGAACATGGACAGGTGACGGGTTAAAGAATTAGAGAAAGCATGCCATCTTGTTAAAAGAAAGCATTCAGTTATAGGGTTGTTAAATTTTGGAATGGGGCAGAGGAGGTTTGTGGTGGGATTCGATTGCCATTAAGAAAGGTTGATTCGTTTATGGATGGGTTGAGTTATATATTATTGCGAAGCAAATTGGCGGGTTTTTAGTTATAGCAGTTTTTGTTAGATGGCATGTGTGACCATATTTTTATTGCATGTGGATGGTTTGGGTTTTATTATTTATATATTATATTATATTATTTATTTATTATTTATATTTATATATTCTATATATTTATTTTCATTAAGTTTTGACTAGCCAAATTGGTGGTTTGTAGTTACACATTTGCAGCCCTAGGTGCTTGGGTTTGCATGGCTGTTTGGTTGTGGTGGGTTGGACTGGGCGTCCTCGATAGGGCCATGTGGCTTCTAACTGTCTAATATGTTTAATGTTTAATGAAAGAATTTTTTTAAAGGCGTTAAACATGTATTGTTTCAAAAAAAAAAAAAGAAAAAAAAAAATTCTGGTGTTTGATAATATTTCTTAAAACAGTGGGTTTTTCCCCCCAAATAACATATTTGTATTTTAATTATTTCAGAGCAACCAAAGACGGCTGGGGTAAAAAGTATTCCTATAATGACTATCAATGTAAGTAAAAAGTATCCTAAAATCATTGTAGTCTTTCAAGAAGTTAGGAAATATATTTATATTTAGTGCTTCTCTTATTTTTTATAATATATCTTATATAAATATAAATTTTTATATATATATTATTTCTTATTTTTATATCTATATTTTATATATATTTTCTTATTTAGTTTTTTATATTTTATATAATAGTTATTAATTACTATATATATATATATATATATTATAATATATGATTTTTTATTCTTATTATTTTTATATATATATTATATCTTTTTTATTTATATGTTTATATGTTTATTTAAGTTATATTATTACTATCTATTATATTAATATATATAATATTATTTATTTTTATATATTCTTTAATTTTTTATATAATTATTATTTATTATTATATTATATAGTATATATATATTATTATCCCGCGGGGGGTTATGTTGTTGGTGTTTCTTCCCGTATTTTGAAGGAGTGTTCATCTGAGGTGGCACCTGTATAGACATGCTAGGGGGACTTTCGCTCTTGCCGCAAGTTAATTGGGATGTTGTGCATTGCTTTGCATATTAATTTTATCATCCCCTTTATTTTTGTCACAATTTTTTTTTATTTTAATAAAAAAAACCCCCCCCCGTCTTTTTTTTTTTTTTTTTTTTTTTTTTTTTTTTTTTTTTTTTTTTTTAAATTCAATTAATTTTAGTCCATTTATCTTTTGATCCGGTTGCTCCCTTTTCCCTCACAGCCTTGGCTTCGTGCTCTTCTCGATGGGTTTTCGTTCACCCCATTCCTCGTGTGAGGGTCCCGGTTGAAACCGGTCATTTACGTCCACCTGACGGGGCCGCCAATTGTAGGGAACGAACTTTGTAACCACTATGGGGCTGTTCTCCTTTGTGTTATTAATCTCGACTTTGCGCGGCTATAGGTGAGTGTGGTACACGGTGGGCCAACGTACAGTTTCGGGGGATATTCCGCGCAATCCACAGCCCCCTCGGCGGTGGGGTCGGGTGGTTGTGTGTGGTCCGTCTGACTGTGACTGCTGGTGGAGGAAGTTACCCTTCATTATGAATTCGCCTTTCAGCCTCGTGTTATTTTGTTTACTGTCTATTTGGCTTGATTGCTTGTGCTCTTCATGGTTGACGGCTTGTGTGTTTAATTTATATGGGTCCTTAAGAAACGTTTTAATAAGGTGAGCTGAAAAATCTGCCAGCTTTTCCCAGCTTGGCCTACCCGGTCCCTCTACTTCTGCTGGTACCTTAATTTGCTTTCTTCTTCTAACACTGAGGGTCTTTTCGCATTTATCATTCGTCGGAACGCAACCCCGAAACTCAGGTCCACCGGCCGGGCTCGTAAGTGCCCGTATAGTCGTTCTTCGTTTATCCTCGTGACCCTCGGAATTGTCGCAGAATGTATTCGATGTATTAATTATTGCGATCCATACTCCCCACTTACTGGACAGCATTCCTTTCGGTAGGGCACCTCGAAAAAGCTAGGAAGTGAGACCCTCCAGTTACTTAGTGAGGATGGGTCCATTCTCGAAAGCTTGCT
>JABUQX010024463.1:20000-25000 GCA_015478945.1 Trachelipus rathkii | reverse complement strand
ATAAAAATTTCTGGCCCCTTGCCAAAAACATCTCTACAACTTCTGTAAATCTGCTTTCCTTCTCTTATTCACTGCTAACGATTCTGTGGTTATACATTCCTTTTGAAAAGCAAATATCTCTTTGGACCTCTTTTCTTTCAACTACCTCTACCCTGGACGATTCTGGCTCCCTCTCCTACTCCTTCTCCCTCCTCTCAAGTTTCCCATGTCTTTACCTGTGATTACACATGATTGTGTGCATGGGATCCTGAGATCTATGAACGTCAGGAAGGTTAGTGGCCCGGATGGCATTCCTCCCCGTGTTTTGAGGGAATGTGCTTCTGAGCTGGCGCCTGTTCTCGTTCAACTCTACTCTCTATGTCTTAATACTAATACTTTTCCTCAGTGCTGAAAGCGCGCATATGCCCAACCGATCCAGAAAAAAAGGCAGCTGCTCTGATCCTTCAAACTATCGCCCTATAGCTCTCACTTGTATTCTATCTAAAATCTTTGAAGCTCTTCTTAACTCTCATTTCCTGGATCATCTGGAGTCTCATTCTCTTCTTTCAGATCATCAGTATGGCTTTCGTCGTTCGAGATCAACTTGTGACATACTTTTCTATCTAAATGATTTATGGTCTTCTACCCTTAGGGACCATGGGGCGTCTTGCGTGGTGGCGCTTGACATATAGAAAGGGTCATTTGACCGGGTATGGTACGCGTCACTACTCTCTAAGCTCCCTTCCTTTGGGTTTCCACCTTCTCTTTGCTTACTTTTGTCTAGTTTTCTCTCCGATCGCTCTATATCAGCACTCGTTGATGGAGCGATCTCTTCCTCCTTCCCTGTTAATTGTGGTGTTCCGCAAGGTTCAGTTCTATCTAAAACTTTATTCCTACTTTTCATTAACGATCTCCTCAGCTGTACTTTCAACTCTGTTCACTCTTATGCCGATGACTCAACTACCCTCCATTCTTCCACTCACTTCAAATCTGCTCCCTCTTTTGCATCTACAGTTGCCTCTCGTCTTCAGCTTTTCGATTCTATTCTTGCCGATCTGGGTGGGATTTCCCGGTGGGGTCACCGCAAGCTTATAAAATTCAACTCTTTTAAAAACTCAACTTCTTCACATCTCCCTCTCAAAACACCTCCCAACTTTCCTATTTCCTTCGACGGCTCTAACGTCTTTCCTGTGAATAAAATAAACATTCTTCGTCTTAACATAAACAATAAATTGTCTTGGAAACCTAATATTTCAATGGTTGCTAAGGTGCCTCAAGAAACTGGGAGTTCTTCTTCAGGTTGCCGGGAAATTTTTTTTTGTCTGCAAAGCTACTCCAGTTTAAATAGGGAGCCTTATTCGCACTTGTTATGGAGTACTGTAGGCACATTGGGGGGGGGTCTCCGGTTCCACCCTTCTTTTTGGTGGGTTGAGTCAAAAGCTTAGAGACTAATAAACTGTCAACTACTTTCTAACTCTCTTGACCTTCTATCTCTGCGACGTGACGTTGGCGCACTATCTTTTCTATAGGTACTACAACGGTAGATGCTCGGAGGAGTTGACCACTCGTATTCCTCCTCATTGCATTGCCCCTCGCAAATACAAGTCGTGCTTTCTTCGCATGAGTTTGCGTTGAGTATTTGAGAACCCCAGACTCTTTTCGCTGTGGTGCCTTCCCGGCCTACTTTCTGTCTGTGAAACTACTATGCCTTCTCTGTTTTCAACTATATTTTTAATCTCCCTCTCTTTAATGCCACGTCTGCGTTCGCATGACGAGATTTGGCCTTAAGCTGGGGATTGGGTGATTTTTCCATGTTTTATTCTCCGCCCCTCCTTGAAAAGGGCTCGGCCCGGTGAGTGGTGGTTAACTGTAAATTATTATTATATATATATATATATATATATATATATATATATTATATATAATATATATAATATATATATATATAATATTATATATATATATATATAATAATCATATAAATATAATAGAATATATATATTCTATATCTATATATATATAATATATATATATAATATATATTATTATTATATAGATATATATAAATAAAATATTTATATATATTACATGTATTACATATATTATCAAAGATGTAAATAAATATGTATATATATATTATATATATACAATGTATATATATATTATAATATTTATATGTATATATATATATATATATATATATATATATATATATATATATATATATATATATATATATATATAAATATATTATATATATATATATATATATATATATATATATATATATATATATATATATATATATATATATATATATATTATATATATATATATCCATGGCCAACAAAGATTTTGCGGCAAAACATTTGAAGGTCATTTTATAGGTAACTTGTTGCCCTGATTCCGAATATGACCTCCGTTTTCCTAGATTGGCTCTAGTTTTTGAAATACAGGGTGGTCACAAAAATACATTAATAACAACAATTTATGTTAGGTTGTAACGTAATTCACAAAAAAAACACGAAAGATATATATCAAATTGTTAATGAGTAAGTACATAAAATGCTAATAGGTCAAAACATTCAATTCAGTACAATGAAATCACAATTAATGCATTACAAATCGCTGTCTATGTGATTGTCTTCTGTGTGCAGAATGTGGACAATCACGTTGAAGGCTCCAACAATAGTCTGCCATCATGTGTGTATCCCATCTTCCTTGGTATCTTTCTTCCATCACCTTAGATATCCTGATGTAACCTTTTCTGTGTTCCTCACTAAAATCACCAAGGTTATCTGCAAATCTTCGCAAGTGGGTATGTAAAAAGTGTACTTTTATGCTCATATTAGCATTCAAATTTTTTGAAGTCTGAAAGCATTTTCTGTACGAGTTCTACATAGTTGGCAGATTTATGGTTGCCCAAAAAGTTCTGAACAAACAAGACAAAACTTTTCCAGGCAGATGCTTCAATATCAGTCATGGAATTTATGAAATTGTTATCCTTGATGATTTGGCGAATTTGAGGGCCGCTAAAGATTCCAGCTTTGAGTTTCTCCATACTCAACCCTGGAAAAATCTGCAAATATATTTGAAACATTCACCATCTTTGTCTAGGGCCCTAACAAATTGCTTCATCAGTCCTAGTTTGATGTGGAGTGGTGGGAAAATAATTTTTTGCACCTACAGTCATATTTTCCCTAGCAGGCCATACAACTTTTTCCCAGTGGTCTTCTTTAGCCCTACTATCCCACAAGCATATGAAACAAGGGTACTTAGTATTTCCGCTTTGCTGCCCAAGTAAGATGTTGACCATCTTCAAATCAACGCATATAGACCACTGGTGTTCATTATATCTAAGCTTCTGCAGGATCATTCTTATATTTTCATATTCCTCTTTCAGTTTTGTTGAGTGACCTATTGGAATCGATGCATAACTATTGCCATTGTACAATAAAACACACTTCAAGCTTCTCGTTGAACTATCCATAAACAATCGCCAATCTTCTGGTCGGTATTTAGGTAACCCCATTTGGAGTAGGAGTCCAGGGATGTTCCTACAGTATACTAGGTTTTCTTCTTCAATGAAATATGGAAGAAGTACTACCTCTCTTGTCCGAAAAAAAAGTTATTTTACATTCGGCCTTGAGACAGTTCTTTTCACTTAGTCTAGATGCTAAAAGCTCAGAATCTTGCTTGGAGAAACTTAACTCTCGTACTAAATCATTGATCTCTTCCTGGGAGAACTGTTGCTGTGTAGAAGTACTTTCTTCATATTCACTACCACTATCTGCACGTGTGCACACCAAATTCTGGATATCTTCTTCATCAGACAATGCTAGGTCTGGGAGTGTAGTGAACACTGGGATGGGGACATCGTCGGAGTGTGGTACAGGTCGCCTTGCTGATTCCAAATCCGGATACTCAAATTTACGTTTCTTGTAACGATTGATACCTTTCACATTAACCAAACAAAAATAACAGTCACTGTGGTGATTCTTTGGCTCCCGCCATACCATAGGCACACCAAATTTTAAACCTTTTCTTCGTCCATTTTTCCATTATGCATTAAAAAATGCATTATGTATGCATTAAAAAAGATATTTGTATAAGAGTAAATCTGGAACACCCTGTATCTCAAGAACTAGAGCCAATCTTGGAAAACTAATGTCATTTCTGAAATCAGCACACCCGATATACTATAAATTCGATAAAATATCCTTGGCAGCAAAAAAAAAAATTTTTTGTTGGCCAGTGATATATATATATATATATATATAATATTGTAGATTATATATATATATATATATATATTATAATATATATTATATATATATATATATATATATATATATATATATATATATATATATATCATAGGAGACTCTTATTCTCGTGCTGCCCGTGCTAACTACTAGTTAACATTATAGAAACGATCGGGCTTTTGCAAATTTCATAATGTTCGATACAATTCTCTTATTTTTTTTGCGAAATTTTTTCAAATGAAAGAAATACATAATAAATATAAAAGATTATGTAGAATTGAAAAAAAAGTGTAAGATCCTGCGCGATTAACAAAGCTTTAGTTCAATCAATTAATAAAGGTTGCATGTCGTCTCGAAAGAAATAGGGATAATGTGTGTGTGTTTGAATTTAGTCTATAAAATTGCTTATATTGTTGCTTTTGGCATCTCTTAGTCACATTTTCATATTGCCACAAGTCAGAAAGCTTAATATATATAATATATATATATATATATATAATATATATAATATATATATTTTTTTTTTGTGATATATATATATATTATATATATATTAAAATATATATATATATATATATATATATATATATATATATATATATATATATATTATATTATATTATATATTATATATATATATTAGTATATATATATATAAATAATATATATATATATATATATATATATATATATATATATATATATATATATTATATATATATATATATATATATATTATTATTATATATATATATA
>JABUQX010024463.1:12500-15000 GCA_015478945.1 Trachelipus rathkii | reverse complement strand
CGCTATTGCTCGTATGCGTTAGTAGTTCGATTTTCTGAGGCGTGTAACACCCCCTCCTTGAATAGGGCTCTGCCGTGAGTGGTGGTGACAACTGTAAAAAAAAAAAAAAAAAAAAAATAAAATGCCTTATTTAAATATTTATTAAAAAGTTTTATAACAGTCTTCGTAAGATGTTAAATTTCGTAAGCTTTCGGTCCTTAATTTTCTGGACCCTCCTCAGACGATTTTATTTGAAGACTAAATAAAAATTATTAAAATTTTGTAAGATTATGTAAAACAGTTGAAATATGAAATGTAGTTTAAATTTAAGTAAATTTTGCTTTTATATTTTTGAAAAAAGGTGTGGTGGCAAGAATGTTGTTAAGTGTGGGATTGAACGTATATTCTCCTTTTTGTAAGTTAAAATTAGGAAGGTTCTGTATGCATAGTGATTCTAGGAGTTTACGTTTGGTGGGGTCTAGTACCTTTAAGATGGGGCACGTATCTTTTATGTTAATGTTGTGATTGAGACTAGATCTATGTGAGGTGAGAGCAGAATTTTGAGAGTCGTATGTAAGATCGTGTTTATGTTGATAGAGTCTTCTGATAAAATCATTTGTTTCACCTATGTAATGTGAGGGGCATTGATGGCAGGGGATTTTGTATATGCATTGTGAGATGTTATTTTGTAAGTGAGTTGGAGGTTTGAAGATTCTTTTGAGAGAAGAGGTGCTAGAGGAAGTTAGTCTTAAGGATGAAGGTAAAGTTTTGAGGATTTGTTTATGTGGTAGGTGAGGAATGGGTAGATAGGTGAGGGAGTGCGTGTTGGTCACGGTGGTAGGGTTGTAGAATTTATTTTTTTGCTTTTTTAAGTGAACCTTTGATAATGTAGGTTGGATAAGATAGTTTCTTGAACGTACTGAAAATGTATTTAATTTCATTATGAAGAAGAGTAGGAGAACAGATGCGTAGAGCTCTTAGGAAGAGAGAGGATAGAACACCAGATTTAATATGTTGAGAATGTGTGGAGTACCAATGGATGTAAGAAGGGTTGGAAGTAGGTTTTCGATAAACGCTAAAGAGTAGGGTAGGGCTGTTGTTCCAAGAGAGGAGGGTATCAAGGAAAGGTAGGGTGTGATTGTTAGAGAGTTCCATTGTAAATTTTATATTAGGGTGGATAGAGTTGATGTAGTCAAGAATGAGAGTTGGGTTTGTGGTTAAGGGAGTGGAGATAAAAATATCATCCACATAGCGAAGCCATGTGGTGTTGGACAGAAGAGGGTGGTTAAGTATGAAAAAGTGTTCTAATAGTTCCATAAATATGTTACTAAGAATTGGGGAGAGGGGAGATCCCATGCTTAGACCAGAATTTTGTTTGTAGTAAGTGTTGTTAAAATGGAAGAAATTGTGTTCAAGGGTGAGTAAAATTAGTTGTTTGAGGAGAGGGAAAGGGTAATCTAATTCTTAATAACATATTTATGGAACTATTAGAACACTCTTTCATACTTAACCACCTTCTTCTGTCCAACACCACATGGCTTCGCTATGTGGATGATATTTTTATCTCCACTCCCTTAACCACAAACCCAACTCTCATTCTTGACTACATCAACTCTATCCACCCTAATATAAAATTTACAATGGAACTCTCTAACAATCACACCCTACCTTTCCTTGATACCCTCCTCTCTTGGAACAACAGCCCTACCCTACTCTTTAGCGTTTATCGAAAACCTACTTCCAACCCTTCTTACATCCATTGATACTCAACACATTCTCAACATATTAAATCTGGTGTTCTATCCTCTCTCTTCCTAAGAGCTGTACGCATCTGTTCTCCTACTCTTCTTCATAATGAAATTAAATTTTTATGTATGAAGAAGAAAAGGAGTGCGACCTCAAAATTCATTATGTAAAATACAAAAGGTGTGTGAAAGATAAAAGAGATGAAACTTCATGATCCTTGTAAAATAATAGGAAATTGTGGAATTGTCTAATAATTTAAATAAAAAATGTATTTGAAAAGGCAGTCGTGATTGTAAGGTGAAGTATTCTCAAGAAAGAATAATGAATTTTATCTTAACATCATACATCTTCCGTTTTCCCTCTGGTAAATCACAAATCAAATATTAGAATACTTTTTGAATTTCGTTTCTCAAATTTTTAAGAAAAAAAGAAAGGGAACATTATTAGCAGAATTACGTAATTCCAAAAGTGATGATGAAAATAAATGAGAATCACAAATATTCACAATAATGTGGAATGGTGAAAGTATAGGCTAACTACTTCAACCTACAGCTGCGAAAGAGAAGAACAAGTTTCTTAAAAAAACACACGCAACGTCGCTATACTCCGAAAGAACGAAAGCGTTCTGGAATGGCTCACCAAATGTTTTTTCACTTGTTCGTTGAATCACCGCACAAAATAGAATATAAATATAAAAAATAGCCTATATTTTATAATAAATTGTTAATTTAGTTATCAAGTTGTAAATTAATTATTGTATATATTTTTTTCTCAT
>JABUQX010024463.1:0-7500 GCA_015478945.1 Trachelipus rathkii | reverse complement strand
AAACTGACCTCTCTCTATAATTTGTTGAAATAACTACTTTAGGTCTAAATTTAGGGATAATCCTTTTTGTAACCCGGAGCGAATTAAGCCTAATTCCGCAGGTCAAAATATATTTCAACTGACCTTTTTCTGTAGAATGTGGTGCAATAACTAGTTAGGCCTTAAATTTAGGCCTAATTTTAGGGATAAGCCTTTTTGTTTGACGGGCTAATTTCAATCCTAATACCAGGTCAAAGGTAATTCCAGTATAGACAAGATTCATTGTTATTATTATTTTTATAATATATTTCCACTGGAAACTTGCTGGATCGGTAAGATCCTTTAAGCAGGTAAAAAGGAATTGTTTTCCTTACTTGTGATTGGTCGGGGTAATCCTTATCTCTAGACCTCGTATGTAATTGGTCGAGAATTATTTTATGTCTTTTGGAAATTAACATTTTGTCTTTTCAACTTGTATTTGAGCAGGTGTGTTTTATTATCTTTAAGACCCAAACTCATTTTAAATCATAGTCATTTTAGCTGTTTAGCGGTGCACAAGTTATTCTGATTTAGTATTAAAAGTGTTTTATTTTACTAAGTGTATATCATATTTAAAATAAATACTTACATTGAGGAATAATATTAATTTCACTAGAATAGTAATAATTAATTCACTAGTTCATAAGTTAACCACCAGGGCTCAGCATGAGCCCCCACCACGGCTCAGCATGAGCCCCACCCGCTGGTGCGTCCCGCCGCGTCCCCGCCCGCCGCGTTGCGCCCGCAGGCGCAATATTTTCGCGTATCCCGGCCCGCCGCGTGCGCCCGCAGGGGCAAAATTCCCGCGCGAATGAAAAATTATATATATATATATATATATATATATATAGTTATATATATTTATATATATATATATTAATTAATATATATATATATATATATAATACTTATATAATAGTATATATATATATATATATATATATATATATATATATATATATATATATATATATATATATATATATATTTATATATATATCTAGAAATATAGTGTCATATATATATATATATATATATATATATAGAAATGTATACGTATATGTATTTGTATGTAGTATATATATATATAATATATATATATATATATATATATATAATATATATATAATATATATATATATTATATCATATATATATATATATATTGTTTGTGCGGGGTGAGTGTAAGTGTCTATGGGTGAACGTAAAGTGTCTATGTGTATGTGCGTATGTGTGAATAAAGAGATATAGTGTATGTGTGTATAAGTGTAGTTAAGTGTCTATGGTAAGGTGTGAAATGCTTATAAGCTTGAATCATCCAATATAGGTGGTATCAAAGATGACCCCATTATAAAGATGAGTCATCAAAGATGAACCACTAAAGCTGAGGTACCACAAAGATGAACCTTTAAAGTTGAGGCATCAAAGCTGGGGCATCAAAAGCTGAGGTATCAAAGTTGGGATCAAAACTGAGGCATCAAAGTTGAGGCATCAAAAACTGAGACATCAAAAGTTGGGGATCAAAAGCTGAGCATCAAAGCTTGAGGGATCAAAAGATCGAGTGGGTGGGTGCGTATGTGTAAGTGATGTATGTGCGTGTGTGTGTGTGTGTGTGTGTGTGTGTGTTGTAGTGTGGGTGTGTGTGTGTGTGGAGTGGGTGCATGTGTGTTTATAATAATAATAACAATAGGCATGAAGTAAATAACACTAAGTATAATAATAAAATAAAAAATAAAATGTTTTAATAAAATTATACGTTATATGTGTAAGTGAGTGTGCGTGTGAGTGTGTAGTGTGTTGTGTTCGGAAGTAGGACCGTGTGTGTCGGTGTGTGTGTGTGTGTGTGTATTTGTGTCGTGTGTGTTTGTTGTATGTGTGTTCTAATAATAATAACAATAGGCGATGAAGTAAAATAACACTAAGTATAATTAAATAAATAAAAATAAAACTGTTTTAATAAATTATACGTTATTATGTGTAAGTGAGTGTGCGTGTGTGTGTGTGTGTGTGTTGTGTGTGTTATGTGCGCGTGTGTGTTTATGTGGTGTTCTAAATAATAAGTTCGGCCGGGCACGTTGCGCCTGCGGGCGCACGCGGCGGGCGGGGACGCGGCGGGACGCGGCGGGACGCGGCGGGACGCACCAGCGGGTGCGGGGTTGGCTGCCTTTGCGGGTGGGGCTCATGCTGAGCCCTGGTGGTTAGTTTATGAACTAGTGAATTAATTATTATCTATTCTAGTGAATTAATAATTATTCCTCAATGTAAGTATTTATTATAAATATGATATACACTTAGTAAAAATAAAAAACACTTTTAATACAAATCAGATAACTTGTGCACCGCTTAACAGCTAAAATGACTATGATTTTAAAATGAGTTTGGGTCTAAAAGATAATAAAACACACACCTGCTCAAATACAAGTTTAAAGAACAAAGTTAATTTTCAAAAGACGATAAAATAATTCTCGACCAATCACATACGAGGTCATATAGAGATAAGGATTACCCCGACCAATCACAAGTAAGGAAAACATTTCCTTTTTACCTGCTTAAAGGATCTTACCGATCCAGCAGTTTCAGTTTGGAAAATATTCTATATAAAAATAATAATAATAACAATGATTCTTGTCTATACGGGGATTACCTTTTGACCTGGTATTTGGCCTAAATCGCCCCGGGGTAAAAATGTGTTGAAATAACTACTTTAGGCTAAATTTAGGCCTAACTAGTTATGGCACACATTTTTACAGAAAAAGGTCAGTTTGAAATATATTTTGACCTGGAATTAGGCTTAAATCGCCCGGGGTTACAAAAAGGATTATCCTAAATTTAGACCTAAAGTAGTTATTTCAACACATTTTACAGAGAGAGGTCAGTTTCGTATCTGTAAGGAGTGAGGGTAGTTGTGTTTTCTCGTGATGGATTGTCAATGTACCATAGATAATAAATAATATACATAAAGAAAACCCGAATTATTTAAAAAAAACTTTGAAATAATTTTTAGTTAACATCGAGTGAATAATATAAATGTAAGTGAATTATTGTTATTTTTAAATAAAAAACCTAGAATGATTTTTAATAAAATACATGTATATGTTAGCAGAGAAGAACTTATTTGTTCTTTTTATCATACTCTATTACATGGGCTAAAGATGATGTTAAAGCAGTAAGTTCAATAGAAACAAAACGTGGCATAGCTTGATGTAGAGGGGGCTAGGGCTGCGCCTTACTATTTACTGATCATTGTACCTAATTTGGTACGACTGTTTTAATAAAATTTATAAAATTTTAGTAAAAGTTATTTTAAAAACTTGATGTTATAAAATTTATAAACAAAAGTATTAACAGTTAATAATAAATTCTTTTGTTCAAAGGTAATGATTGATGTTATTTATAGAAGTGTTTAAGAAACTTTGAAATTTAATTTTAGTTATATTTGAATGAGTAATAGAAATGTATTTGTTTAATTAAAACATAAAATGTTTTAATAATTATTACGTTATATGCTGTAAGTGAGTTGCGTGGGGGTGTGCTGTAGTGTGTGGTGTGTGTGTGTGTAAATCTGTGTGTGCGTCAGTGTAAGTAAATCTGTGTGTGTAAGTAAATCTGTGTATGAGTGTAAGAATCTGTGTGTTTGTAAGTAAATCTGTTGTGTGCGTGTAAGTAAATCTGTATGAGTGTAAGTAAATCGTGTGTGTGAGTGTAAGTGTAAATGTAAGTTTCTATGGGTAAATTTAAGTGTCATAGTGAATGTGGATAAGTATCATAGTGAATGTGTGTGTATAAGGTAAGTGTGTGTGTGTGTGGACCGCATGTGTATAGTGTAAATGTAAGTGTCTGATGGGAAATGTAAGCTGTCATAGTGAATGTGTGGTATAATGTCATAGTGAATGCTGTGTATAAGTGTAAGGTGTGTGTGTGTGGTGTGGTGTCTGTGTTGTGTGTGTGTGTGTGTTGTGTGGTGCGCACGGCTCACAGGAGTTGTTTTGTCTTAAATAATAATAACAATAGCATGAAGTAAATAACACTAAGTATAAAAAAATAAGAAAAATAAATAATAAAAAAAATAAAAAAAATTAATAAAAATAATAAAAATAATAATAAAAATAAATAAAAAAGTATTAAAACCAAAATAAAAAAATGCAGTAAAACATGAGTTAAGCAGTAAAGCAGGAAAGTTTAAAAACAGTAAAGCAGGAAAGTTCTAAAAGCAGTTAAAGCAGAAAGTTAAAGCAGTAAAAACATGAGTTAAAGCAGTTAAACATATGAGTTAAAAGCAGTAAAGCAGTAAACAAAAGCATACTAATCCCCCCTGGTGTTAGGTAACACTCTATGATTACGTATTTTACTGCTGTTAAGGCTATGTTAATGTTAATGAATATGTGAGTTAAAACAGTAAAACATATGAGTTAAAGGGGTAAAACATGAGTTAAAGCAGAAAGTTAAAGCAGTAAAGCAGTAAAACAAAAGCATACTAATCCCCCCTAGGTGTTAGGTAACACCTCTATTGATTTACTGATTTACTGCTTTAAGAGGAGGCTGTATAAAATTTTACGCTCTCCGTAGATCTTAAAGAAAACTTGGATTTTTTGAAGTGTAACTTTAATATATTAATCCTGAAAGTTTGAAAGAAATCAGTCGACTGGTTTGAAATTTAGGGGGGGGGAACCCCAAGTTCTGAATTTCTTCCCTATTTCACTAAAAAGCTCATAAAAGTATAATTTTTCAAGATATTTCAAAAATAATTTCACTAAAGTACGTGAATATAATGTAGTAATAAAGAAATAATCATTTACCTTTCATATTATAAAAAATAAAAAAAGGTATGGCAATTTCTTCAATTTTTTTTTCAAAATTTTGAAAAAAATTTCAAGGTTCTTACTTCAATCAGACATATCACTAATATGAATCGATAACTTTTAATAAAACTTTGTGTACATCTTGAAGGGTCAATATGGAAGGTTTCTGGAAAGTTTTATCGATATACACGGACAACTTTTTTTTTAATGATTTTTTATCTCAGTTGATATGGGAAAAAATAAATTTTGAGAAAAACGCAAAAACAAAAACTTGACTTCAATCAGACATATCACTAATATGAATCAATAACTTTTAATAAAACTTTGTGTACATCTTGAAGGGTCAATATGGAAGGTTTCTGGAAAGTTTTATCGATATACACGGACAACTTTTTTTTTAATGATTTTTTATCTCAGTTGATATGGGAAAAAATAAATTTTGAGAAAAACGCAAAAACAAAAACTTGACTTCAATCAGACATATCACTAATATGAATCGATAACTTTTAATAAAACTTTGTGTACATCTTGAAGGGTCAATATGGAAGGTTTCTGGAAAGTTTTATCGATATACACGGACAACTTTTTTTTTAATGATTTTTTATCTCAGTTGATATGGGAAAAAATAAATTTTGAGAAAAATTAGAATAATTAGAATAATAAAAAAAACAAAAAACTGAAAATTTAGTAGTCCATTTGTACAGAAATTGTAATAATGGTAAAAAAATAACAATAATAATAAAAATTCTTTAAAAAAATTAAACTTTGACTCCGACTCCGGCTCCGGCTTCGGCTCCGGCTCCGGCTCCGGCTCCGGCTCCGGCTCCGGCTCCAGCTCCGACTATATTCAAAATTGCTCAGCTCCAACTTCCTGCAAAAAAATTTTTACATGCAAAAAAATTCTTTAAAAAAATTATACTTTGACTCCGGCTCCGGCTCCGGCTCCGGCTCCGGCTCCGGCTTCGGCTCCGGCTCCAGCTCCGGCTCCGGCTTCCAGCTAAATTCTAAAATTGTTCCGATCCGACTTCCCGCAAAATCATTTTCACTTTCAGAACGAAATCGAGAGAGAGTAATGGCATTCCAATACATCGCTGCGAACTCTTCCAGAGATCCAGTTTCCAGGCTCCGGCGCCGGCTCGGATCTGATATCCGTGAAATACACTGATCAATTTGTATTGAAACAAACGTCTGAAGAAATATGGTTTGAGAGGGGGAAAAAAATTCTTTTAAAATTTATCCCCTTAAACAACAATTTATGAATATCCGGCATCCGCTCCGGCTCCGGCCTCCAAGTTTCAAAGATTTTTTTATCTGAAGACTTCAGGCATATTAGATTTTTACTCCCAAAAAAATTAAACAAAAAAATAACTTTATTGAATAAAAATGTATAGGTACTTTTTCTCGGACTCCGGCTCCGGCTCTCGGGCGAGTAATCTCCGGCTCTGATTCTGGCTTCGGATTCATTTTAAAATTGTTCACCGGCGACTTCGGGCAGAACCTCATTCACTTTGGAAAAAAAAAAATTATTGATAAAAATGTATACTTCCGGCTCAAACTCCGGCTCCGGCTCCGGCTCCGGCTCCGGTCCGGCTCTGGTCCGTCCAATATTAAATTGTTCAGCGTGGCGACCATCCAGCACACTTCTTAATCTTGCAAAATGTCTAATTCGGCTCCAGGCTTACAACTCCGGCTTCCGGCTCCAGGCTCCGGCTCCGGCCCGGCTCGAACACCTACTACAACTCCATTTCAAAATTGATATGTTCCGACATTGCAGAATTATTTTCACTTGCTTAAACAATTGCTGAAAAACAAATTTTTACATTTGCTCCAAATCTGGCTCCGGCTCAAAACTTCCGCTCGGCTCCTGGCTCAGAATTTCCAAACAAAAATCACACCATGATGTAGAGGAGGAATTTTTTAATAATAGAATAATAAAAAAAAAAAAGTTAATTTTTCTTTGTGATTTTACTTCTAAAAAGTTAGGGTTCGAGTATACAGGTATGTAGGGTGATAGATGAGTATGTGAGTTAAAGCAGTAAACATATGAGTTAAAGCAGTAAAACATAGAGTCCATAGCAGTAAAACATGAGTAAAGCAGTAAAGCAGTAAAACAAAAGCATACTAATCCCCCCTAGGTGTTTAGAACACCTCGATTTGATTTACTGATTTCTGCCTTCTAAGGTCTGTAAAGTATATGTTTATAATAAAATTTCGTACAATTGTGTAGTACAAATAAAATATTATTATCAGGACACTCTGGATTTTTTTCTTCCTTTCTCATATCCTCAATTACTTACACTCAATTTTTCATAATTTCATATTGGCATCAACTTCTTAAATAGATTTCTTAACATTATTTAATGTTATTGTCAAGCGCTTCTAGAGAGTAAGCTACATCCGCTCAGTACCGAATACAATCACAATCGAGAATTAGTCGCTGATGAACAACCCCCGTAAGAACGCATCCTCGTACCTTCCCTGATACATGACTCATAACCACTTATTTACAAGCTAAAAATCGCACCAATTAGGTAAACATAAACATAAATATATTATATATAGATATATATAATTATATAATATATATATATATATATATATATATATATATAATTATTTATATATTATAGTGTATATATATATATATATATATATGATTATATATATATATATGTATCTCTTG
>JABUQX010024462.1:67500-71965 GCA_015478945.1 Trachelipus rathkii | reverse complement strand
TATGACACTCATCGCGCAGCACTTTACCACTCACCCATAGGCAACACTCTACACTCCACACCCGCAGATACACTCACACAAACCACTTACACCACAGACTAGGCACTCGACACAACACCCACCCAGTACTACAACTTTTTATCTGTGAGGAATGGGGTGAACTAGCGGTCGAGAAGCAATTTTCAAACCCACCGCACTCATAATAACAAAATAACCATCTCCTGCTTATGCAATATACCCAAAAATCCCCATGCTTATTTAGTTAAGTTGATTTAGGTTACGTTGGGTTAGAGCTTCAAGTGTACGGTTTAGGCGTTAGGTTGCGTTACGGTTAGGTTAGGTAGGTTATACAAACATGACCATAGCACAAGAAGAATTTATACCTCTTCATCAGCGGCGAATTTCGAACACTGGAAACTCCGCGCTTGCTGAGTTAACAGTAACCGCGCTTTTATCCCCAAAGCCCACTCCATACCAAGAAGAACGGGAAGAAGAAGAAGAAGAAGAAGAAGAAGAAGAAGAAGCAAGAAGAAGAAGAAGAAGAAGAAGACAGAAGAAGCAAGACAGAAGAAGACAGAAGAAAGAAGAAGCAAGAAAGGAAAGAAGAAGATAGAGAAAGAGAAGAGAAGAAGAAGAAGAAAGAACGAAAAGAGAAGAAAGAAGGCAAGAAAGAAGCAAAAGAGAAGAAGAAGGAACTACAGAAAACTACAGAAACTACAGAAACAACCGCACTTAAGCCAAAGAAGCTTTTACAGTTATCCACTCAAGGCCTAGTCTCGAGGGAAGATGAGGTCACCGGCTTAGAAAACGTGTATATTAATTGAACCCTTTAAACGGTGAACCGCCAAAACCTGTTTATTACAAAAATATTACTCTGTAGGGATGTTGCATCGCGATGATGTCACCGGCTCTTTAGAAGTTAGAACATAAACCCCTTTCCTAAGTGGTCATGTGGCACAATCAAAACTGTCTATTTACAAAAATAAGACGATAGTCCGTGATCGATGAGGCACCTGCTCTAGGAACTGTATAGAAAAAAAAAGTAAGCCCTCTAAGTTGGTGGACATTTCATCAAAAATGTTAATACACACAATATTTATGCAAATCCGTTTTTTGATCCCGATGATCGTCACCCGCTTTTAGACACGTTGCAGAAAATAACCCTCCTAAGCCGATTTGAACATCAAAGCGCTGTTATTACAAATAAAGATGATGTGTTGATTCAATGCCGGACAACCCGACCTAGAGCGCTCTACGAACCAGCGTTAAACATTTGCGGGTAAATTACCTTAGGGGGGTAAACGATTACATAGCCTGCGTCCATATAAAGTTCGGCCGCTCCAAATCTTTTAGACTGTACTGTTTTAACATTTTTCAAAAATGATCTCTTCAATAGATTTCATTTGATTTTCACCTTATCTAATTCCCTATCGTTTTTTTTTAATTAAAGTAAATTCAGGTATGAGCTTGTTGACAGTTCCACAAGACCAATTCTCCTTAACAATCGGGTGTTCTATCTAAACTTTCTTGAGATAAATCGATGTTTGCCGCTGTTTCACTATTCCATTAAGAAGAGACTTAATGTCCACTTCCTCAATTACATCGTAAGTTGAAGGAAATTCTCTTGCTATTTATTGCGTTTCGAAACGTTTAATGACAAAGTTTAATGCCCGATTACTTCGTGTTACATCGTTCTTAAATCCATAATCTAAAGAATTTTGGCCTGTAATCGATTATTTTCAAACTTTCTATTTAGTACTTTTGAAGAAGCTTCTTATTAATTTTCCCTCAAATCTTCTTCGTTTCTTAGAAGAATGCTATATCTAATTCGCCGTCCTAGTCGTTGTGGGTTCGTATGACTTACCTCTGCAATTCTGGTATTACTTTCGGTCAGCCCTTTTTTCTTTGAATTCTTACCTTATTTTTTCTATGTCCTTTTTGACCGGTATGGCGCTCAAACACTTGTACTGCGTATTCCAGCATGACGGTCTAACTAATGCTTTTTATAGAGAGGAACTATTATGCTTTTAGATTTATATCGAGGTTTCTGGCACTAAAGCCTAGAGCTTTATTTGCTTTCTTAACAGCTTCAGCACATTGTCTTCGCCAAACTATTAAATCCTTCCTTATCAATTAATACCTCCGCACGATCCTCTTTCCTCACACTGGACAACTTCTTTGATTAACTGAGTCATCTCTATTTTGAATTCGTACTTCACTGTTCCTACGCCCAACAATGTACTAACCTTACATTTCTTTATCCGGTAATAAATTCACCTTTGCCATGTTTGTTGACCAATTACCAATCTTTGTTTCAAATCGCTCTGGAGTAATTTGCATCAAGTCGTTCTCACATTTATTATGCGCTATTTGCCAAGTTTCCGTCATCAATTCCGCCAAATTTTTCGAATATGCGGCCTAAAAATATTCATCATCAATTTCATTTACATATAATGAACAGTTCATTGCGACCCAGGCACAGCCAGACCCTCTGGGTATTTTACACCACTCAATTCAAGCATTCGCCCAATCCGAGCACTTCACCTATTAAATAACACTCCGTCTGTCCCGTCGCGTCCAATAACCCAATTTTGAATCCTAATTTTTAAAAGTCTTCCCCGAAATACCATGAGCCCTCTAAGCTTTTTCCAAAAATAATCTGTTGATGAGGAGCGACAGGTATCAAATGCCTTCTTTTGAAATCTAGGTAAATAACATTTCCAAAAGGATTTTTATAAGTTTATTTACATCGTTAATAAAACCCAACTAATTAAAGAATCTAAGTAAAATTTGTTAAGCATCGCATCTTTTTCTCCTAAAACCGTGTTTGGGAATTTTTAGCAAATCCATGATTCTTCAAAAGATGTGCAACTAATCTATTGGTTAGTATTGCTTCAAAAATACTTTTCGCCAGAACCTATAGCAAGAAGCTTAAGCTAATTGCGTCTGTTAATTAGTTATTCATTTCGGGAGCTTACGATCTCCTTTTTCTTGCGAAAATACGGGGTATATATTTTGCCAACTATAAGTTTGAAATTATGAGTCGGTCTAACCCTTCTTGTAAAGACTTATTTAAAAGCATCGTCAGTCAGAGGTTTCACTTAATATATATCTTTCAAATTTTTTAGATGCATTGGATAACCAATCCATTCCTGGGGGTCCAGTGACTTATTCTTATTAATCAGCTTATTCTCAATTTCGGAAAGCACTTCCCTCTTCCTAAAATTTCAAATGATATCTAAAAAATACGTACTCTGCTCATGAAAAGTCCCGTACGTCTTTCCCATGTTAGGAACATTACTACCGTTTACTTTCTTCCGTAAAAATACTGACGGGCAGAGGAAAAAAATGAATTATTTAAAATGTTGCCACATCGGGCCCCATTGTTCAGGACTTTAGAAGAAGGAAGAAGAAGAAGAAGGAGAAGAAGATGAAGAAAATGAAAAAGAAAAAAAGAAAAAATGAAAAAAGAAAAAAGAAAAAAGAAGAAAAAAAAAACGAAAAAAGAAAAAAGCAAAAAAGAAAAAACGAAAAAAGAAAAAAAAAAAAAAAGAAGAAGAAGAAAACAGTCAGGAAGATAGTAAGTAGAGAAGAAGACACAGGAAAAACAGTAAGTAAGTAGAAGCACGAAGCAAGAAGAAGAAGAAGAAGAAGAAGCAAGAAGAAGAAGAAGAAGCAAAGAAGAAGAAGAAAAAGAAGAAGAAGAAGAAGCAAGATGAAGAAGAAGAAGAAGAAACGAAAGAAAACGAAGGAGGAAACGAATCGCGTGTCCCCTCAGGAGAGGAACGAACGAGAAGAAGAACACAAGAACAAGGATAACAAGAACAAAGAACAAGGAAAAGAAAAAAGAAAAAGAAAAAGAAAAAGAAAACAGTCAGTCAGTACCGAAGAAGAAGAAAAGCTCATAGTAGAAGAAGAAGCAATTAAGAAGAAGAAGAAGAAGAAGGAAAGCAGAAGAAGAAGCAAGAAGAAGAAGAAGAAAGAAGAAAAGAGAAGAAGAAGAAGAAGAATAAAGATAGACGGAAAGAAAAAGAAACTGAAGAAAGAGGAGAGACGAAGAAGAACGAAGAAGATGAAGAAGAAGAAGAAGAAGCAAGGAGCTAAGAAGAAGAAGAAGAAGAAAAAGAAAAAAAGAAACAAGAAAAAGAAAAAGAAAAAGGAAAAAAAAAAAGAGAGAGAGAGAGACGAGGAGAGAGACGAGAAGAGAGAGACTGAGAGCAGAGAGACCCGAGCAGGAGAGAGAGAGAGAGAAAGAGAGAGACGAGATCACTCGCACGAGAGAGCAGGAGACGAGATTTTGCGCTATTTTGTTAAATTAAAAAAAAATTATAATTTGACGAATTATAATAAAATAATAAACAAAAGAATTTGTTATAATAATATATATATATATATATTATATATACTATATTCTATTATATATATATATATATATATATATATATACTATATATATCATATATAT